>PVLA01005924.1:0-135155 GCA_004027455.1 Hydrochoerus hydrochaeris
CTTAAAAATAACAAGGAAACAGGCAGTAACAATACAAAGGCTAGAAGATGACAAGAGAATCTACAATTTAAGAATAAGAAATGTGAATGAAGAAGCAGGAATACATACAGGTGAATTACAAAGGCTATTCATGGAAATAATTAAGGAAAACTTCCCAAGCATGGGAAAAGAAAATGACATTTGGTTATGTGAGGCATACAGAACCCCAGCCACCTACAACCAAAACAGAGCTATACTCAGACATATAATAATCAAGATACCAGATATTCAATATAAAAACAGAATATTAAAAGCCATCAGAGAAAAGAAACAGATTATCTATAAAGGTAAGCCCATCAGAATCATGGCTGACTTCTAGACACAGACCATCAGATCAAGAAGAGCTTGGAGCAAAGTCTTCCAAGCCCTAAAAGAAAATAGCCTCCAGCCCCGATTGATGTACCCTGCAAAACTGTCACTAGAAATTAATGGAGAAACAAGATGCTTCCATGACAAAGAGGAACTGGGGGAGTTTGTGACCACCAATCCAACCCTACAGAGACATTCTAGAGAGAGAGGAAAAAAAATACCAGGATTTTAGGAACAGTGGCAGAAAGGCCTCAATGAGTGGGGCAGGCAGTAGAATGAAGGAGAAAAGTAGACAAACAAAGGCAGAAAAATAGCATAGCAGAAATGAGGCAGAGAAGGATGGCTAGAATCTCTAACATAGATGGCCTTGATACACTATATTGTTAATAGTGCACCAGGATTTGAAACCCACATTACTCACACTACTCTGCTTAGATGTATTATATTCTGTTCCAGTCATTCTACCTGTACTAGATTTGAAGGTACAAATAGTAATCCTGAAAATAAAAGGATATAGTATGGTAATCATCCTTAATTTCCTATTAAGTCAATCTAAAGCTCTGTAAAACCTACAGTGTTTTACCATGACTGATTGTAATCGAATCTGGTTTGTTGGATCACTGTTTTGTATTGATAGATTTTATTCAAAGCTGTTATGATTGATAATATCAAGTCAGAGAGTATAGGCAACTGCATTGAAGATGACAAGATTCACTAGAATATCCACTATGGTTTATTACTTGCCTTTGAAGTTTTATACTGTCTACAATGTTTTATTTTTACTAATATTGTTATGTACTGCCGTATTCAATTATAGTGTTATATTTATTTATGCTGGATGATATATTCAATTCTATTGAAGATAGTAAGAAGCAACACAGCAGTCATTGTAGATCACCTTGTGCTGTGGTTTTAAACGACTTTTTGGTTTCATGTTTTTATAGGAATTTGTTTTGTTTTGTCTAAGTTTTGTTTTTCCCTCTAATATGGAAAGAATAGAAATACATGTAAAGACTCATGTATGCATAGCTGTTTACACTCTCACTGTTTGACTATCTACTTTTTATGCTTTAATTTTGTAACTTGAACCACTATTTTTAAGAGGACAATATGTAATTTATTAACTAGTGATTTCTTATTGTTTATCTTTTTTCTAAAATTCTGTATTATCTCCATCCTTTACATGTTTTTTTTTCTCTTTAAATAAAAAAAAAGAAGAAAATATTACTGGGTGCTGGACAAGATGTGAGTACTTTGGGTCTTGTGTTACTTAGTCCTTATCACACTCTTCCAGATTAAATTAAGGGTCTCACACTTGAATTTTTTGGGTACTTACATAATAGCTGAGCATCAGCTTTTTAAAAATGCATATATAGAACATATTTTAAATGCTATTATAAAGACTCATTATTCACTCTAGTCATAATGTCTATGATAAATACTGATATACCACCCCAATGCCTCTTTAGGATTGAAGAACTTACTCTGCCCATACTAGGTGGGCTGGCAGCTGAAGCCTTTTGATGTCAAATCTCTGCTGGTATTGCCACAGCTGAAGAGAAATAACTTGTACAAGTCATTGCCCCCTCCCAGGGGAGCCTGTGTCCAATGCCTGACAGATGTTTGGGCCATAAGAGCTTAACTTTCTTGCCTAAAATGAGAGAATGCTGAAGGACCATCCTAGCTTTACAAGTTTCTAAAGAGATCACTGAGACCTCTATTCAGATTGCACCTGGCTTATCATCACTCTCTAATTTTGCTTCCCCATTTCAGATACATTCATGTCATAGGAGGAGGATATATTTTGAGAAAAATACATCTGAGATAATTTCATAAATATGTGAACATGATAGAGTGTACTTATACAAAAGTAGATGGTAGGGTCTACTATCCACCTTGGCTACATGGTATACAGGTATGGTAGAATTTATTTATCCTAGGCTGTGTTGAACAAAACATGGAAAGATGATATGATAATTACAAGACATATGAGGCTGCTGTGGGCCTAATACTGCATTCTGTTTTTTTTTTTATAACTAGAAGGAGTACACTCTAAAATGTCAATAAAATGTATAGTATATTAAACACAAAGCAGTAATATGGTCATTTATTGTCAGTATCAAGTATGTACTGTACATAACTATATCATTACACTTTTGTATAACAGTGGAATAGGTTTGTTTATACTGTCACACACTAGCTCAAACACATGAGTAATGTTGCTTTGAGCTGGCATGGGTGTGACATCATTAAGTGAGATATTTTCAGCTCCACTGTAATCTTATAGAAACACTGTTATATTTTTAAAATAATTTTTTATTTTATTAGTATGTCTTTGCAATTCATGTAGTTTACAATTTTCTTGGGGAGTGGTAATATGCACATATTACAGCTTTATTTTTGTTTAAAATCCCCTTTTCCTTCCCTCCCCTACCCCTCCTCCTCTGGTTTCCCTATCCTCATTTTTGTACTTGCTGATATTTTTTTCTTATCTCATGTTTTGGCATATAGTGTTTGCATTAATGGGGGTAATTAAGTTCCCATACATCTTTATTCCTCTCATTTCCCCTTTCCCTTCTCTTTTTTCCTTTCCCCTGTCCCAGTTGCTCTTTCCTTTCAAGCACTTTCTTTCCTTTTCATAATATCTATTGTACCTTTTGGATCTTATTTACTCTTTTTTTATTTATGCTAGGGAGACAATATGATATTTATACATGTACTTATGAGTATGGTTTATAGATGCATCCATTTACCTGTAAAAGCCTCAAATTTCTTTTTTTAAAACTTGTATTTATTTATTTTTATTTCAAAGATAATAAAATCCAACAAAACAAAACAGAATAAAGTCAACCAAAACAAAGCAACAAAATTGGTACAGAACTTCAAAGCAGGATAACAGGAAAACAACAATATCTACCATAGTATATATTGTTATCTTCACATTAGTTGTCCATTTCATTAGCTATAGCAAAACCAAACAAAAATAGAACAGAATAAAACCAATCAAAACAGAACATTGAATAAAGCAAAAACAATTGAAATAAAACAAAAGAGTGAGAACAGCCTTGGACTGCAGAGACAGATGGAAGGAAATCCCCCATATTTGCTATATTACACACTGGTATCCTCCCAATAGATTCTCAGACTGCCAGCCTCAGGCCTGCAAAATCAACCCAACAATATAAGCATTCAGTTGCTTTTTGTACCTCAGTTGCTATCAATTCAGCCTGTCCTCTGAACCAGCCGGTTGCTTATGAGGTGGAGGTGGGGGTTTGGGGTTGATTCTCAGCCCATGCACTGGTAGGCTCATGGGAGGTGCTGACTTTTCTCTTTCTGGACTCTGTGTGGCTTGTGAGGCTTACCAGAAAGGCTGGCTAGTTGGCTCCTTCTTTGGCTCCTCCCAGTCCCAGCGTGGTCAATTCTTGGGAGGTGCTGACATTTCTCTTTCTCAAGTTTATCCTTATTTATAGGTGGGTAATACTCCATTGTATAAAAATACCACATCTTTTTTATCCATTCTGTGGTTGATGGACATTTTGGTTGTTTCCAAGATTCAGCTATTGCAAGTTGTGCTGTTATAAACATGGATGCACATATATCACTATGGCATGATGTTTTCAATTCTGGGAAAAAACTCAGAAGGAGAACAACTGGATCAAATGGGACTTCCAACCCTAGTTTTTTGAGAAATCTCCACACTGATTTCCAGAGTGGTTGCATCAGTCTCCACTCCCACCAATAATAGAGAAGTGTGTTTTTCCCTGCAGCTCCCCCCAGCATTTGTTATTGGTTGACTTCTTGATGACAGCCATTCTATCTGGAGTGTGATGAAATCTCAGTGTTGTAATTTGCACTTCTTGAATGATCTTTCTTTCTGTTGGTCTGGGAATTGTGGTCACTTTTATCTCTATGTAGAATATCTTTCAGTACTCTTTCTAGTGTTGATTTGGTGGACATGAATTTCTTTAGTTGTTCTTTGCCATGGAAGTATCTTATTTCTCTATCAATTTTGAGAGATAGTTTTTTTTTAATTTTGAAGAGAATAAAACCAAATGAGAAAAAACAAAATAGAATCAATTAAAACAAGGATCAACATGGTACATGACTTAAAAACAAAATACAAGGAGATCAATAATGGCTACCATAATGCCTCTTGCTATCTTTAAAAGAATTGGTCATATCATCAGGCATAATAAAATTGAACAAAATAGTACAGAATAAAACCAATAAAAATAAAACATTGGAGACATTATAGGACTTCAAAAGAAGATAAAAGTCAAACAAGAATGGGTATCATAGTGTATCTTACTGTCTTCAGAGTAGTTACCTATACCCTCAGACTTGATACTATCAAACAAAACAGAGTAGAATAAAATCAGTCAAAACAAAAACAGTGAAAGCAATACAGGGCTTCAAATCAAGCTAGTAGGAAATAAAAAGTGGTTACCGTAATATATCCTGCTATCTGTGGAATAGCTGTCCATGCCATCAAATCTAATACAAGTGGATAAACCAAAACAGAATTAAACTAAACTAAACAGAAGAAAACAATATGGGTTTCAAATCATGATAATATATTAACAATGGCCACTACCTTCCCTTTTTAGATACTTTCTTCTCTTTCACTTTCACAGGATGTGTTGTACATTTTGTATCCCATTAACTCCTTTAGTTTTTATATTAGGGAGGCAACCCACTATTCATCTAAGTGATTCAGAACATTTTTACCCCTGAGCATAACCTCAAGTTGTATCCATTTGCCTACAAGAGTCTCAAGGTTTTCTTTCTTTATAACTGTATAGTTTTCCATTGTATAAAAGTGTCATGGCTTTCTAACCAATCTGAAGCTAATGAGCAAGCTACCCCCACTTTTTTTCTGGTTCCCTGTCACATAGAGCATTGTTTTCTCATCTTTGACTTTGAGTTTATAAACACCCTTTCAGGTTAAATGTATTTCTTATATAAAGCATATGGATGGGCCCTATCTCCTGATCCACTCTGCCTGTGTTTCTTTTTATTTGTGAATTGAGGCCATCTATATTAGTGATTATGGCCAACCTTCTCTGCCTCATCTTTACCATGCTATTTTTCTGCTTGTCTGCTTATTTTTTTGGTTGTCTACTTTCCCCCTTCATTCCACTGTCTGCCCCATTTAGTGAGCCTCCTCTGCCACTGTTCCTGAAATCATGGTCTTTTTTTCTTCCTCTCTAGAATGTCCTTCAGTATTTTTTGTAGGGTTAGATTGGTGGTCATGAACTCCCCCAGTTCCTCTTTGTCATGTAAGCATCTTGTTTCTCCATTAATCTTGAGAGATAGTTTTGCAGGGTACATCAATTTGGGTTGGAGGTTATTTTCTTTCAGGCCCTGGAATGCTTCACTCCAAGCTCTTCTTTATTTTATGGTTTGTGTCAAGAAGCCTGTCGTGATTCTGATGGGTTTTCCTTTATAGATGATTCTGTTTTTTTCTCTGATAGCTTTTAATGTTCTGTTCTTGTGTTGAATTTCTGGGATCTTGATTATTATATGTCTGGGTATAGATCTGTTTTGGTTACAACTGGCTGGAGTTCTGTATGCTACATATATCTGAATATCATTTCCTTTTCCTATGCTTGGGAAGTTTTCTTTAATTATTTCTGTCAATAGCCTTTGTATTTCATTTGTGTTTATTGCTGCTTCTTCACTCACATTTTTATTCTTAAGTTATAGATCCTCTTGTCATCTTCTAGCCTTTGTATTGTTGTTTCCTGGTTCCTTGTTATTTTTAAGAGATCTTTCCTTTTGTGATCACAAGCAGTAAACCTGTCTTCAAGGTTTGATAATCTATCTTTAGTTTCTTTCAAGCAGGTTTGCTAGCTTTCCATGGAGTTATTAATTTCCTGGTAATCTCTTTGAATCTGTTTCATGTATTCTAGATTTGTAAATATTCTTCATTGCAGGTTTCCCTCATTTTTCTATGCTCCTCTATTCTTCCATCTGTGTCTTCTTTAGAGGTGCTTAGCAATTTTTTATTGTGTTCCTAATTTCTTCTTTTACCTGAGAGAGTATATCTGCTCTAAGTTCTTTTATAACCTCTTGAAGTTGTTTCTTTATTTCAGTTACTGTTGCTTCAGAAACTTCAGGTGTGCAACTCCCGATCTCTTCTGTGTTTACATCTCCCAGACTAGTACCGCTTTGGTCGGAGGACAGAGACTGCCTTTTGCTTCTTCCTTTTGTCATGTTCCTGGTTTCTTCTGGACAAGTGGGTAATGGGGTCTCTGGCACTTTCTGTGTTGGTTACAATTTCTCTGAAGCATGCTGGCTAGGGATATTTGATGGTGGCCATTGTGTGCACTGGTATAGGGTTGTTTTCTGCTTTTCCCAGCGGACTAGTGGCTATTGGATTGCAAGCAGGGGCAGGGCAGGCTCTCCCAAGCTGGTTAACTACAGGGTGCCCTCACCACATTAGTATGCACAAGGCAGGTAGAGCTGGTTGGGGATAGCTTTAGGGAAACCTGGGCAATGGCTGTTGGACTGCATACAGGGGCAGGACTCAGTCCAAGCAATTTCTACCAGTCTGCTCCAAGCTAAGAGTGGCTGAATGAAGCTGGCTGCAGTTCTGGCCCCAAGCTTATCATGTCTGACTCCAAAATGGCACCTGGCCAGTCATCCACTCTCACGGGAGGACTGAGTCCCCCACACTCACAGCCATCCAGTGCAGTTCTCAGGTTTGCTGCTCCCCTCTGCCACCACATCTCCCTGCAAAGGCCTTTGGGCTTGCCAGTCACCAGCTTCACTGTGACTGTGCATCCCCAGTTTCCAACAGTGCTTCTCACATGGTGGTTCTGGCTCTGGGTGAAAGTGTCACCAGCTACTGCCTTGTTCTGTTTAAGTTTTTTCTTTTTTAAACATTCTTTCTGTGGTCTTCAGTTCTCACTCTAGGTTCTTCCTCAGTTGTGGGGACCCATTTCCTTTCTTCTTGTCTTCTCCAGAATGCAATATTCCAGCATCTGGATGCTTCTCCCAGAGAGGCTGTTTACTCTGCTGCTTACTGTTCTGCCATCTTCTTGCATTCTTGAGAGGTAGTTTTGTAGGGCATATCAATGTGGTGTGAAAGTTGTTTTCTTTCAGGGCTTGATATACCTCACACCAAGCTCATCTTGATCTGAAGGTTTATGTTGAGAAATTGGTTGTGATTCCAATGCACTTTCCTTGGTAGGGGAGCTTTTTTTCCCCTTCTTTTAGCGTTCTGTTTTAAGCTAAATATCTGGGATCTTGATTATTACATGTTTGGGTATAAATTTATTTTGATTATGGCTCTTTGGAGTTATATATGCCTCACTTATCTGTTTATCAGATTCTTTCCCCATGCTTTGGGAATTTTCTGTTTAATGTCATTTGTGGTGACTCCTGCATTTTTGTTGATACCTGTTAGTCTTACACTATTTTGCTTTACATCTTCTTTGGGACATTGAATTGTTATTTCACAGTCTTTTGTTATTTTTAAGAATTGGTTCCTTTTGCTAGCTATGATTCTGTCTTTGAGGTCTGAAAGTCTGTCTTCAGTTTCATTCATGTGGTTTTGCCAGCTTTCAATGGAATTTTTAAATTTCCTGGATATCTCTTTTAATCTGTTTCATGTATTCTATTTCTTTCCTATATTGTTCATTCAAGGTTTCCATTATTTCCCCATGCTCTTAGCTTTTTTCTTAAATCTATGTCTTGTGTATGCATGCTGAGCAAGTCCTTCATTAAGGTTGTCATTTCTTTCTTTATCTGAGAGATTATTTCTGCTTTGATTTCTTTCATAGCCTCATGGATTTGTTTCTTTATTTTACTTGCTATCTTTTCAGAAATTTCAAGCGTATGACTTCCAAGGTGCTCTATTTTGATGTCTCCTATACTTGTTCTAGATGGGCTGGGTGTTTGAGATTCCTTTTTGCTTTTTTTCATTTGTCATTTTCACTTCTTGGTTAATATTTAGGTCTTTTCAATCACACTTGCCTTTACTATCCATTGTGTATTAGGGTCCAAATGTGTGGGTGATGTCCACTTAGTTACTGGGTTCTGCAGTATAGGAGAGGATCCAGTCACCTGAACTCCTCCTACAGAACCAGTTGGGTGGGTCCCATATTCTTCCTAGGCTGACTAGCCTAGGAGTATTGATGAGATCCAGCCATTTTTTTATATTGTTATTGCAGCTTCTGACTGTTCCAGGCCACCAGACCCACCAGTCTATAGTGTGCATCCCAGGTTGGACTGTCCTGGGTCACTGGGTGTTTTGGCTGCCCAGCCAAGTTCCTCTGGGTAGGAGGAGGCCTCACTAGCACTCTTGCCAGCATCCCCGGTGTTCTTTGTATGGAAGAAGGGCTCACCAGTGTTCTTGCTGTTCCACCAATGTCCTCAGTAGAGGAGAGTTTGCCGAACCTTCTGCCATCCCACTGAGGTCTTCTGTTTGGTGGGGCCACTCATTGCATTCTCATTAGCTCACTTAGGTCTTCTGGGTGGGGAGAAGGAATTGCTGAGGCTTCTCCCAGACCATTGAGATACTGCAGGTGGTGGTAAGAGTTGCTGATGCTCCTGTGTGCTACCAAGGTTGTCCAGGTGAGGGGAAGGGAAGGCTGACACTCTCCTCATCTGCTGAGCTCTTTAAGGCATATGTGGGGTGGTGGCCTATGCTACTCTCACCTGCTGAGTTCTTCTGGGTGAGGGAGAGGGGTGGCTGATGCTGAACCAACTGACTATGGACTGACCCCTCTGCAATCATGAGAGAAATGAACTTCCTCCTTTAAATTATTTGTGTCAGGTATTGACCTTGTGATGGGAAAGTGATTAATATAGTCTGTTAGGTCCATTTTGCCTATATTGTGGTTTAATTCAGTTTTCTTACTGATTTTCCATCTGGGTAATAATTCTGATGTTTAAAGTAAGATATTAAACCCCATTACTATAATTGTATTGATGTTTATTTCTCCTATTTGCTTCATATACTTAGGTTATTTGATAATGAATCTATGTATGTATATATGCATGTATGTAGTATGTATATATGTATCTATCTATCTCAAAGTTTTTTTTATCCTCAAGATGAATGTGTGACTGCTGATTATATTTTGATGAGAAAACTAAATACAAAAGGGATTTTTTTAGAGATTATAATAAAGATATAAATATTATATGGCTGTGGCTTGGCAAGCCATGGCTGCTCCAGGGTGAGAACCATATCAGTGTTTCCTGAGATCCACGGTGCACCATGTTGGGCCTTGGGGCACTGGGAAACAGGCAGCCACCAGCATGCTGCTCTGGTAAGTGGCTGTGGCTTGGCAAGCCATGGCTGCCGCAGGGGGAGAACCATATCAGCGTTTCCTGAGATCTGCAATGCACCATGCTGGACCTTGGGGCATTGGGAAAACAGAAGCTACCAGCATGCTGCTCTGGTAAGTTGCTATGGCCTGGCAAGCCATGGCCACTTCAGGGCTAGAAACATAGCAGTGCTTCCTGAGATCCGCAACATGCCATGTTGGACCTTGGGGCACTGGGAAAGCAGGTAGCCAGTTCACCCCTCTGGTGAGCAGCTGTGGGCCTACCAGGGCATGGGCTAAGAATCAAACATCCCCCCCACCCCTCCTGCTAGCAAGTGAGAGCTGGAGATCTGAGCATGTCTTGTGAGTTTGACTATATGTGATATAGCAAATAAGGGGGATTTTCTTCTGCCATCTCTTTGAGGGCAAATATTTTTATTTCTGTTTTGCTCTGTTTTGATCAATGGTATCGCTCTATTCAATATCCTGTTCTTGTAATTTTGGTATTTCCTCCGATATTGCTCTGCCTGATTGAAGGAACAACTATTATGAAGAAAACCAGATGTACTATTATGCCTATTGCTGTTGTCCTGGTGGCCTGCTGTAAGGTTCTGTGCCAGTTTCACTGCACTGCCTCAGTTGGCTGTGTCCTGTCTTGTTCTGCTGTATTTTATGATCTTCAAAATAAATAAATAAAATAAAAAATAATAATAAATATGAAAAAAATTAAAAAAAGTAGATAACAACAACAAAACAGATCAGCAAGGTACTGAGCAACCTGAAACATGATAAAACTAAACAGATAAATGAATTTAAAAAGCAAAAGGAGGAAAAGCAGGTGCTCTAAAGGATATAACTGCATGTATATTTAAGGTTGTGGGAATGATAATTATGTTGCTAAGTTTTTGTTGGATTAGGGAACAGAGCTGTTTTCAGCCTCACTGTTTGAATGTCCACTTTGTATGCTTTGATTTTGTAACTTGAACAAGGACATCCAGGAAGACAGTATGTAATGTATCAACTCATGATTTCTTACTGTTCATTTTTTTTTGAAATTCTGTATTGTTTCTACCCTTTTTCTGTTTTGCTTTATTTTTTCCCTCTCTTTAAATAAAATAAAAAAAACCCCAAAAAATCACTATCTTAAACTGTGATAATGCAAGGTGCTTATGTAACAAAATGTCTTTGCTATTTGAAGCTGCATGATGAAGTAATAGTGAAGTGTTATGATATCTTATTTTCAAATGGTTCAAAATGTTTAAAACAGAAAGATAGATAAGCAACAGTGACAGATGTTAATTTTTTAATGTAGAGGGCTATGGCTGTTTATTGTGCTATTTCATCACATTGTAGTTTAGAATTTTATTTGTAATTTAAAAACTAGGAGAAAAGAGTACATTTAAAGATATAAAGCACTTAAGGAAGAAGATGCAACAAATGAATGGTGCTCAGAGAATGGAAAGAAATTAAAAGATAATAGAGCTAATACAAGAAAATGAAGAGCAAATATATGACAACTGCTTAGCAGATATATGTAAAGTTAAATTTGACGGAGCTCAAAATAGAGACATGAAACAGATACAAAAAATTCACAGGTTACAAAGTAAAATAGAGATAAAGCCAATTAGAAAGATGATAGGTATGGATATAAAGAACACTGAGTATAGAAAGCCAATATAGACATAATCAATATTACTAAAAAGAATAAAATATATTCTGAGACTTTTACCTAATTGAAATCTTAAGGGTTACCCTATTTAAATCTACATTGAATATCTAGGCTGGGTTTTGTTGGAAAGGCCAAAATATTTTAAAACATTAAAATCTGTAGGAAAAAGAAATGGAATTATAGCAGAGATATTACAAAGTTAGTAGTTTTGATAATAAATGATCAATAAGAAAATAATTATTAAAATGTGGTATTATTCAAACCTATTATACTTTAAGAAATTGTGTGATCCCTGGTTGTATATAGATGAAGAGAAAGGAGAGGAAAATTCTGAAACTATTTACTTACATGAATAATTTATACTAACTCTAGTTGATTATTGTTCCTTTATAGTTAATGCTAGATCTTATGGAAATTGTTCTCTACAAACTAAATGCTTTTTAAATAACCAATAAGAAAATGAATCGGTGATGAAAATTGGAGATATTCCCAATATTTCTATAGTTTAAATAATTTCTGTTTTCCATATCCAGTGAGGATCAAGAGTTGACTGGAGGTGAAAATTTGATCAAACATTTTGTTAGTGGATGTTTTCTTTTTCTAGAATTTGTATTGAACACAGATTGCCAACTATTTTTTTAACTACTATTTTCTATAAAAGTTCTACAGTTGAGACAATAGGGATTAATTTATGACCTATTACTTATTTATCTGTGTGATTTTGAGAAATGTAATTAACTATGTTCGGTTTTTACATTATAAAATGCAGAAGTGCGGCTCTCAAAATGTTGTGAGGACTAAACAAGATATAGAAAACAGCTAATTTAGAATCTAAGACAAAGAAGGCATTCAATAATATGCCAGTGTTTCTTATTCAATAATAAGAGCTCATAAGTAATGAAATATGGTAATACTGCAAATTTCAGTTCAAAACTTCACTGTGCTCAGTGAAGTATTTTGTCCCTTTTAGGTAGTACCTGAACCCTGACATCTGTTACATTATATTCTTAAAATTAGCATAGCATATAATTTTGCTGGATGGTTTATGAGTCACTAGAAATTTTATTTTTTGTTCAAATAATGGCCTTTTAACACGTAGGTGTATTCCCAATCATTGGTTATGAGTTGATGCACTCTGCTGGGTTTGCAACTGTGAACCTACAGTGCATGTCCTCTGGGAATTTTAACCAGATTTTAACTTTCTGATAATTAATAAATTAACAATTGGTGTTGAGAGAATGTAGTGTGTCATGACAGAAGAAATGAAGCTGGGTGCTGTGACACATGCTTGTATCCTTAGCTATTCAAGAGGCTGAAGCAGGAAGATCACATGAACCCAGGAGTTTCCAGAGCAATCTGAGCAATATAGCAAGAACATGTCTTTAAAAAAGTATAAATAATAGGCAGAAATAGAATAGAGAGGGCATGCTATTAGAATAATAAAATAATACAATAGTAAAATAATAAAAGAAAAACTTGAAGGGTGACCTGATCTTAGGTAATGTAAGACTGATTACTGTCACTCCCTTGTGAGTATTCCTCATTCAGTCACAGATCACTGATGCTGTGGACATTGTTTCTAGGTTTCTTTGTGCAGTGATATTGTGGGAACACTTGAATTATTAGTAATTAGTGGTTAAGTGTTAAATTCATACTGAATTGCATCTGCAGCCTTTGAAAGAAAATGGTGCACATACAAAATTTGAAAAACTGTTGTAGAAAGTTATGTTTTTTTACTAATTATTCTTCTTTAGTGAGAGAGATCTCTCTGCAGTGTCCTCATCATTCTCAATAAGTAAGCTCTTTGTGACTATTAATGGTGTTGATCAACTTGACTGGATTGAGAGATGACCAGCAGATTAGTAAAACACACTTTTGGGTGTATCTGTGGGAATATCCATAGATTATTGGCTTTTAGATCACCAGCATTACGTGAAACACCTGCCTTGAAGTGGGAGTCAGCCCAGATGGGATGAAAGGATGAGGGAAGATTTATGTCTATGTTTAGAAAGCTCCTCTCTTCATCTGAAGCATGTTTGCCATTGCCATTGTTTGTGTAGGTAAGACTTCAGTTGGAAGTCTTTCAATGTGGACTCACACCAGTGACTCTCTGGGGATCTTCCAAACCTTTCATCTCAGACTGGTGCTACATCCTTGATCCCTCTTATTCTGTGGCTTCCTATTTCTTAGATTGACTGGCTACTGGATTTTCTGGCTCTCCAACATGCAGGTGTCACTTGTGGAATATCTTGCTTCTGGTCCTGTAAGTCAATTTAAAAATTCTGTTCTAGAGATCCCTTACCAATATACTCTTCTTCATTTAATAGGAATTTAGACACCTAATATATGAGTTACATTACAGTGCTTTTAAAAGTGCTCCTACAAGTTGTTACTTTATAATTATTATTATATGTCGATTGTGAATGTTTTTTAAATTAAAGACAATAGATTATAGCACCTTGCAGACCAGAGTTGTGGTCTGAAAATAAGGCTGTCCTAATAAAAGCATTGCCTCTTATATTGTCTAAAGAAATGGAGAAAAAATCATGCATAAAGAGAATATTGATTGTTGTGACTTTTCTCTCTTGTTTTGTATAATAAACTCTTGTGACCAGAGGTGCCAAGTAAAAGGACCACACTGCTTATTCATCATCACCACTGAAGCCTCACAAGAAACTATATCGTAATGTTTAAAACAGAACCAAGTTAATTATCTTTCCTACTCAGCAAATGGTACCACTCTTCATTTTGGCATGAAAATTAGGAACTTGGGGTGATTCTTAATCTGGATACATCCTTCTATTCCAACTCCCATGATCACAAATGACTGTTGTACATTTTAGTACTTTTCAAATGTTTTGCTTTCTCTCCATCCTTATTGAATCTATCCTGGACCAGCCATCAGCACATCTCTATGGTATCACAGTAGTAGCTTTCTACTTGGTCTCTTCATTTCCATTTTCTCTTCCAATCCATTCTCTGCTCCTCAAGTAATCATTTACAATTAAACTGGATAATATCAACCGACCTACTTAAAATCATTTCTGTTGCACAGGGATAAAACCTGTTTGGTCTGGGTCCTGCTTTGTGTCTGACACTTTTCTTCTCTTGCACATTGTTGTCTTAGAATTCTTGAGCCATGTGTACTGTCCCATGGTCAGTGTCATTTCAGTTAAGGTCTATTCATCTTTTAGAGCTCAGAGCAAAAGTTACCCTGAGAAGCCTTCTCTTATATTCCACGATTAGTAAAATTCCATTGAGGTGCTTTTATTGCACCAGGTACTTTTGCTTGGGCATTTATCACTCTTACACATGGCACAATCATTTGATTAATGTCTGTGCAGAAACCCTATTTATTAGATGCACCTAACATATTGTGGATTCTCCCCCTTTACTTTAAATCCCTACCTTCTTTTATAGCTCTTTTTTTTAAATTGGTACTGGGGATTGAACTCATGACTGCACGCTTACAAGGCAGGCGCTTATGCCACTGAGCTAAATCCCCAACCTCTATGGCTCTTTTCTATGTTTCATGTTCAGAGTTATATTGGGGAAACAAGCAGAGATTGTTATAATCAGGCATCTTACTGGGGAAATAGAATGCCCTATAATTTTCATAATTAAAACTTTAATGCCTTTGGTATATCCCATTTTATTAATATGCCATAATGTAAGACATTCCTTAAGGCAAGAAAAATACAACTGTACAAGTTAAGATCATGCCCAAATATAAAAATTATAACAAAAACAGTGAAGAGTTTACTATAAAAGTCAGGACATATGTTATCCTTTCAAGGGAAGAAATGCCAGTTGTTAAAGGACATGGTGGGAGATTCAGAAGTGTGAAGAATTTTCTTTTTTTTGGCATGTGGTGATCCAATCAAGCTATGTAATTTGTGGAACCACTGTGAAATGAAAATATGGAGCTTATGGCTTAAAAATTATTAAAAAATTCTCAAGACAGAGACAACAGATATTAAAGAATGTTCTTTTAAGTGCATATCTCTGCATAAGGGTACAGGTCACATACCAATAAAGTCACATCTGATGGTGATTGTATGAGGATTCGAATATTTTATGCTAGTTAGTTCAGCTAGATATGTGTACCTAATGTATCTTTTTCTCTTTTTGTTATGTTTTATAATAAAATATTAGAAATTATTGAATAAGAAGAAAACTCAATGGCAAAGAATGAGCTAAATATTTATGATTACCTAGAGAATTTCTTCCTGCTTAGGAAGAAATAAAAGCATAGAAAATATAAATGAAAGTCACGCAGCATAGAAAAATTATTGTTAACATCTGTTCAATGAAAAGGAAGCTCTAAGAGAGAGGAAACAATTAGTAAAGTAGAAAAAATATTTGGAGAAATAATTTTGAAAAAATTTCCCAAGTGAACACAAGTAGAAAAAATTCATAGATTACAAAGTATAATAGTTAAGAGCAAGTTTACACCTGGATGTAGTGTAATAAAATTTAAGAAAAACTAAGAGAATATTGTAAAATGTTTCACAGAGAAAAAAATTCATCATGAAGAAACAATAATAAAATTCTTAAAAAACTTTAATGGCATTAGATACAGGAATGTAATAACATAGCATCTTCAAAGTGGTAACTGAAAAATCCTTTGAACTCACAATTTTATACTCAGTAAATCAGTATTTCTCAAACTCTTTGATCTAAGCATTCTAAAAAGTCATTGAGGAACCTAGAGAGGTTTTGTTCATGCTTACTATGTTTATCAATATTTAATGTATGAAATGTTAAAGTTGAGAAAATTTATAATACTTCTATTACTTTATTAAGAATTACTATGTGCCATGACCTGCATGGGGAGCAGAGTCCAGGGAGGGGGGTGACAGGAGACTTAGAAGAAACAAGACATATAAGAGGAAAGCTGGGAATAGGTGGGACTTGACCTCTGTGATGGAGAGGAGTAACAACCCAGCATGGTCTGTGTCTTCATTTATATGCAGTAAAAAGGGGGAAGCACATGATGGGGTCAAAAGTGCAAAGCCTCAGAACACTGAAACTGAAACATTGTTAGAGGTATCTATGCTGAGAACACTGAAAGCAAAAACATTGTTAGAGGTATCTATGCTGTAGTTAACAGGGAGGAACACTAAGGCCAGACACTTACTGGACTGGATTTGCTCTGGTCCCAACAACTTGTTTAAATTGTACACCTTTGGCACTCTGTATTCTTGGGGCTGGCCTTGCTCCAGCTCCAAATGTGTGGTCAAGCTCCAGCTCATCTTCTCCCACAATTGTTTTAACATAAATACAATACTTTTATGAACAGTGTTATCTTAATCACGTTCTCACTGCTGAAACAAAATACCTATTACCTACAATTTGGAGGGTTTTGTTTTTGTTTTTGGTACTGGGAATCATACTCATGACCTTGCACTTACCAGGCAGGCACTGTGCTGCTGAGCTATATCCCCAGTGAGAGGTTTATTTTGATTCACAGTTCAGTCTATGGTTAGCTGGTTCCCAGGCAGAAACAGGATGGCAGTGGGGCATAGCAGATGAAAAGCTGCTCATGTCATGCTGAACAGGATGCAGGCACTAAAGGGAGGAGTCAGGAATGGTGATACACTACTACCTTCCAGGTCAACCTTTCAGTCACCCAGTGACTTGCCTTTAACCAGGCTCCACCTCTTAACAGTAAATCAGCTATGAATTCATCAGTGGACTACTCTACTGATGAGACTATTGCCCCTCCCCCACTTGACCATGTTCCAAACACACAAAGCTTCTGGGGCCATTTCAGATCTAAACCATAACAGTCTACTCCTAGTTCCCAAAAGACTCATGTCTATCTCTTTATGCAAAATACATTTATTCCATCTCTAAAAGCTGCCAAAGTCTTTACAGATCCAGCATTACAGAAAAGCCCAATTTCACCTCCTCTGAGACTCAAGGCAAACTCTAAGCTGTGAGCTCCTGTAAAAATAAAACAGAAGATTAAATACTTCCAATAGCACAAGGTAAACATTCCCATTCTAAAGTGAAAAGTAGATGGATAGAAAGGAATAGGACTAAAGGAAAGGAATAGGAATAGGAATAGGACTAATAGCTTTCTGTGATCTGTTTTGGACTTTTGACTTCACTTTCATAGCTCCATGCATTGCCTTCTCAGGAGCATGCTGCCTGGTTTCTAAGACCTTCTTCTGAAATCCAGGAGGAAGCCTTCTTGAATGCGTCGTTCCTTTATTCAGCATACTTATAAAACCAGCACCATATGAGTACCATCAAGGTGTGCCACCAGCTTGAGCAGCAGCCAGGCCCCCTATTATCCTGTGGTATGTTACTTGGCTTCTTTTTAATGCTAATCTTTTCTGAAACCATGATTTTCTCTTTTTTAACTTTGTAGGTGCTTCCTTTATGACAAAATTGAAAACTTTTTAAATGGACTTTTTGGTTCTGTCTTTCAGTATGAACCTGGATTAAGGCTGCCCATGTCACAGCCTGATTATTGGGCTGCTTTGAAATTTCATCTGGAGGATTAATATGTTTTCCATCCTTCATCTCAGTTTCCTGTGGGAAATAATGCAGCATGGAAAAAAATGCAGACAAATTTTCTGCCAGAGCATAACTAACATGGGCTGGAGAAAAACTGCCAGTGGAGCCCTTATTCCCAATTAACACTTTTCAAGCCCATCCTCACTGTCTTCATTTTTATTGCCAATCTGTTTATCTGAGCTCTGCCAAGAATCTCTCATCAAGCTCAGCTTATAGCATTCTAGGGCTTTGCTAGTTGGCATTTTTATAGTTTTTATCCAGATGTTCATCCAAAGCTTCCCATGTTCTTAGACAGGTCTTTTGAAAGGTGATTGAATCATGGGGGTGATACAGCTAAGTGTGATGTTAGGAGGTTGGACCTAGTTGGAAGAGGTGAGTCACTGGGAGTGTGACCTGGAGCAATATTTATCCTTCCTCAGCTTCCTTCATCTCTCTCTGCTTCCCAGTTGCCATGAGGTTAGCAACTTTCCTCTTCGCCAGGTCCTTCCAACCATGCAGTTTCTATGTTTGAACCTCTAAGTTTCAGGTATCAGGTATTTTAAAAAAAATTTTTTTATTTAAAGAGAAAAAAAAAGCAAAACAGAAAAAAGGGAAGAAACAATACAGAATTTCAAAGAAAAATAAAAAAAACAGTAAGAAATCACTAGTTGATAAATTACATATTATCGTCTAGATATAGTTGTTCAAGTTACAAAATTAAAGCATACAAAGTGGACATTCAAACAGTGATGCTGCAGACAGTTCTGTTTAATGATCCAACAAAAACTTAGCAACATTTTATCAGTCCTACACACTTAAACATACATGCAGTTATATCTTTTAGAGCATTTTCTTTTCCTCCTTTTGTTTTTCAAGTCCATTATTTGTTTAGTTATATCATATTTCAGCTTGCTCAGTACCTTACTGATCTGTTTTGTTGTTATTTACTTTTTATTGTTTTTTTATTTTAATTTTTTAATAATTTGAAAGTAGCAAAATACAACAGAATAAGATGGAACAAAGCCAACTGAGACAGTGCAGTGAAACTGGTACAGAAACCCTCAACAGGTTACTGGCATAACAGTAATAGGTACCATAGTATATCCCGTTATCTTCACAACAGTTGTTCTTTCAATCAGGTATAGCCAAATCAAAGGAAATACAGGACATTCTAGAACTTATCAAAATAGAATATTGAATAGAGCAATATCATTAATCAGAACAAAGCAAAACAGTGATAACAATATTTGCCTTCAAAGAGATGGTAGGAGGAAATCCCCCCTATTTACTACTTTTCATATGGTCAGCCTCTCAAGAGATGTCTAGATCTCTGGCTCCCACTTGCTAATGGGGCGGGGGGTGAGTTTGATTCTCAGCCCGCGTGCTGTTAGGCTTATGGGAGCTGCTAAGTGATTCTTCTCCTGCCTCATGCCAGGGGCGCTTACTGAGAGGGTGGGCAAATTGCCTTTCTGTGCTGTGCCTTGAGTCCCTCCATGGTCAGAGCTCTGGGGCTGCTGATTCTCCAGTATCAGGTATTTTATTGCAGCAATGAGAAAGTGATTAAAACAGAGATCTCCAAATCTTTCCAAACTCATCCCACAAATCAGTTCCAAAAGGGTTCTAAACCACATGATGGGTAATAGTTACAGCAATAAGTCCAGTTCTCTGGTATCAAAATCTGTCTCTGTCACTTTCTCATTGCTGAGACAAAATACCCAACGTTGAAAGTTTAAGGAGGAGAGGTTTATTTTGTCTCTAGGTTATGGTTGCTGGTTGGCTGGCAACCAGGCAGGAATGGCATAGTGGGAGGACCTGCTGAGGAGGAAAACTATATGTGTTATGGTGGCCAGGAAGCAGAGAGAGAGGAAGGAAGAGCTGGGGTTGAAGATGCATCATTCCAGGTTGTGTCCTCTGTGACTCACTTCTAACTAGACTCCATCCCTTTACATCACATTTAGCTCTAGCTTCCTCATGATCCATTTACCTTCCAAACACACAAAGTTTTGGGGCTACTTTTAGATCACATCATAATAATGATATTTTTTGAACTAAAATTTAGTTAATGAGACCAGTGGCATCATCATTATTTGACCTGATTACCTAAATCAGAGTTTGATCTGAAGGAAATAGCTCTGTCCCTGAGGCATTAATAAAAAACAGTCAGGATAAGTTGCTTAATATCTTAGCTTGTTGGAGCTTCAATACCATTTAGGGCAAACAAGCCTGGCCAGAAACTTAGAAAGAAATTCTGGGAATTGAGATGTACATAGGGCATTTTATTTATTTATTTATTTATTTATTTATTTATTGTTTTATTTTTTACATAGGGCATTTAACCAAAATCTGATATATTCCGTGGAATCTAGGAAGCCATGATCATTTTAAAGGTTGTATGAAGACCCAGGAAAGATCAGAGAGAGAAAGCCTCAATGTATCATCATTAGCTGAACTTTATAGTCATACATTTACAAAGTGAAAAGTAAAGCTGAGTTGTAACTTCCTGAGTTTTGAATATGTACTTGTCACACACACACCTAGGTCCTTTGCTAAATCTCCAAGTGGTTCTGGGAAGGACAGAACATAGTGGTAGGCTAATGAAAGATGAATTTACCTAAAAATTAGTGGGATTGTTTTGGTTAATAAGAAAGTCTGAACATAGTCCAATGTCTGAAGTCTCTACAGATTCTGCATAAATGATGAAATTATTGCAATTTCTACTTAACTTGTACAATCTCTAAAGTAGTTACAGATGCTTCTAGTTTATCTCATAGGGATGTACCCTCACATAAGGCTTTATTTTTCACTAAACACAAAAATCATGAAACAAAAGCAAGCAAATAAAATAAACCACCTAAGCCGTTTTGAAGTATAAAAATATGCTTTAGTGTGGAATAATAGGATAACAGTGGTTTGGAAAAGAAAATCAAGGAAAAGAAATACTTAGAGCATATGGTAAATGAACTTTTCCCCTCAAAGCAAATAGACTAAATAAAAAAAAAAAAAAAGCTTTCAAGTAGTTCAGGGATCATGACAAATTATGTCATCAAACTGAAAAATCTGTAAGTAAAGAGGAACCCAACATCATAAGAACTCCTTTCCATTGTTCACAAAGCTAAACTCTATCATTTAGGAGTTAATCCTTTGAAACACAACTTTTCATCAATACAGATGTCTTGTTCTGCTAATTCTCTTTCACAGGGTGACATGAAGAGCACAAACAATGTGGAAAAATGTTGTAGATCTATCTCCAAAATAGTAGCATTAGCTGATTATGTATCTACACAATCTATGTATCTACACCAGTCTGTGTTCTTATGATAGAACTGGAGGAGGAGGAAAAGTAGAGTCATATTATTTATTATTTTCATTTGTTCAGAGTTGCTTTGTTTCTAACACATTACCAATTTTGGAGCTAAAAAGAGATTTGTGCTGAATCTCTTAAATTCACTTACTGCTTGTGGAATGTAAGAAAACTGTGTTTTCCTTCCTCCCCAAACCCAGGAGTTAAGTTCATTTGGGACTGAACTACTCTTATGGGCCAGGCACTTACAAGCAGATGAAGCAATAAATAAACAAACCAATAGATCAATATTCTAGGTATAAATGGTATCAACTACAGAGCAATGCTTTAAAACTGACTTAATAAAATTTATTGCTGTTTGTTGAGGAGTCAAGGGGGATATCCAAGTCTGTCCTTGTCCTGCCCTTTGAGCCAAATTAGAATTGGGACACTCCCTGTTTTTTTCTGGTCACAGCTGGAAGCCCCAGGGCTAGTGACTACTGTGGCACTCACAGGGCAAGATAAGACCTGCTAAAGATGATAAGAGATCTAGGGAACTATAGCTTCTTCAATGCTCCACCTCATCCTTTGTTTTGAATGCTTTGTTTTTCTTACTAGCCTCTTGTAGTCAACATTATTGTTTCCAGAAACACTCCCTGCCCTTCACATTTTGTTCTTGACTCAGATAGAATCAATATATACCAAGATTCTGGCTGCCTTGTGGCCTTTTGTTCCCTGTGAACAACTGGTCATCCCAGATCCCTGCTACATTGTTATTTTGTCTCTTGATTTTTACTCTGACCATGTGCCATTACTCTGGGTAGGAGATTGGGGACTCACTGCAGAGATCTCCAGTAATTAGTGCCATGATAGCTATTTTTCAAATTCAACTAAACATCAATATTTGTACCAGGCATTGAGCTAGGTGATTAACATGTATTATCTCATTTCATCCTTAGTATTTCTTTTATTTTTTAAATTTTATTTAAAGAGAGGGGAAAAATAAAGCAAAACAGAAAAAAAGGGTAGAAATAATACAGAATTTTAAAAAAATGAACAGTAAGAAATCACTAGTTAATATATTACATATTGTCTTCTTGAATGTAGTTGTTCAAGTTACAAAAACAAAGCATACAAAGTGAACATTCAAACAGTGAGGCTGCAAACAGCTCTGTTCCATCCTTAGTATTTGTATCTTCTCAAAATTCTAAAGGGAAATTGATACTACAAACCACTTATGGATGAAATTGCTGCCACCTGCTATATAGTACTTCAATGAACATTTTATTTCAAGACTGAAATGGACCAGTCTCAAATACATCCCTATTCCAATGCAGATTGTTGTGTTGTTCTTTTGTTCCCAGTGAAAGTTCTGGGTTCTCTTAAAGGGATCTGAGAACATATCCCTTGAAGAACCAGGACAATGCAAAATACATTTAAAATATACAAACTCTGCAAAGACAGTGACACTAATTTATCCTTGGGAAAAATTTTATTTATTATCTTGTTACAGCTAAAAAATTTTTGTATTCTATGACTTCTTTTTAAGGTTTACAAGCTGCTATAAAAACTCCCAAGAAACAACAGTGAATGCTTGGTTATGCGTCAGCATACAGTGAGATTTTAGGATGGGTAGAGAAATGCACCCTTGAAGCTTAAATCAAATCTAGTTTGTCACCCAGGTAAGATGTTCTGCCCTCAAGTTCAGACATAGGGACTGACTGTAGGAGTAAATCTCAACATACATTTCTAGACTCACTTCAATGCCAGATAGAAAGTGTTCTAAAGTCTGTAGGTGAGATTACTGTCTCAGTTTTTTTAAGACTTTTTTTTATTTAGAGAAAAAAATGTAACAGAAAAGGATAGAAATACAAAATTTCAAAACAAAAACAAAAGCAAAACCCAGTAAGAAATAACTAGTTGACAATTACATATTTTCCTCCTAGAAGTAGTAGTTCAAGTTACAAAAGTAAAGCATACAAAGTAGACATTTAAATAGTGAGACTGTAAACAGCTCTGTTCATCTATCCAACATAAAACTTAGTATTATTGTCATCAATCCTACACACTCAAACATACATGCAGTTATATCCTTTAGAATACTTTCCTTTCCTCTCTCTTTTTTTACAATAACTATAATCAATTCTTATAAACTGTTTAGAAGTTCTACACATGTATAAGTCTCTACACGCATACCTAGCCTTTCTGTATTAGAGGGAAAAACAAAAAAAAAAAAGTCAACAATACAAATTCCTAGAGAAACACGAAATGAGAAGGACATATAAAACCACCATATTAGGTGATCTACAGTTGTCACCATGATGTGTCCTGTTATTTTCAATAAAATTGTCTATATCATCATGCATAGTATAATTAAACTTAGCAGTACATAGCACTATTAATAAAAACCAAATATTGGAGACATTATAGGACATCAAAGGCAGTTAATAGTCAAACCAGAATGGGTATCTTGTTGAATCCTGCCATCTCCAGAGTAGTTGCCTCTACTCCCAGACTTGACACCCTCAGGCATACCAGATTAGAATAAAATCAGTCAAGACAAAACAGCAATATAGCCAATCTTCTCTGCCTCATCTCTGCTATGCTATTTTTCTGTCATTGTTTACTTTTCTCCTTCATTCCATGGTCTGCTCCTTTCATGGAGGCCTTTCTGCCATTGTTCCTGGAATCCTGGTGATTTTCTTCTCTCTCTCTAGAATGTCCTTCAGTATTCTTTACAGGGTTCGATTGGTGCTCACGAACTCTTCCAGTTCCTCTTTGTTGTGGAAATATCTTGTCTCTCCATTAATTTTGAGGGACTGTCTCAGTTTTTAACCCTTATGGAAGGGCCTTTGAATTCAGAGACAATATGGTATGATACTTGAAAGTCAAGGTCAGAAGGAAAACCTGAGAGCTTTTATGCAGTATAATGTAAGGACCAGAAACAGGGTGAACAAGAGGAGTCCCTGTCTTTGGCGTTAGGACTGTCCACTTCCTCTTCTTTCAGTAGCAATGTAACCTATCCTAAATGGAACTGAAAAAGGAAACTTTAAAAGTTAGATTCTTTTCTTTTAGAGATAAACAACTTCTCCAGCTTCCTCCCACTAAGCACATAGCCAATGCCCCTTTCTCTCCTCAATGGCAAAGAAGAGACAGAATATGTAGATGCCAGGTGCAGGAGGGTAGGAGCTTGGTTTCCTTTTCACAAGAAAGAGGGCAATGAGCTGAAGATGGCTAGGAATGATCAAAAGTGTTGAGCTCTGCACTCTGTACTACCTCTCCACTCTGTATTTTACTATAAAAGACTCTTGCCCACCTATGTAAGGGGAAATGGTCGTTTGAGGAAAATAAGCCCTCCATCTCTGTGGAACTACCTTTGAGTCAATTCTTTTTCCTTTTAACCAAATATATGGCCTTCATTGATTTGGTCAGCAGCAAGCTGATGAACCTGAGTGTATGGATCTAAGTGGCCTGTAACAGCAAGGGTGAGGGCCCCTTGCTTCACATGGTAGAGTTTCAACTACTTCTAAGTTTTTGAGAAAGTTTCTTCTCTCTCTCTAGAATGTTCTTCAGTATTCTTCAGACAGTGAGACTGTCTGACTGCTAGGATATTTTCCTAAGAGACAAGGAGTCCTTTAAGTTTAGCTGATACCAATAGTGGTAGCTACCACCTGTAAAGATTGCTAAGCGGCAGTGTAGGTGTAGAAAGTTGCTTTAGCAGGGCAGGATAAGGACTTCAGGGCTCACTACTGTCTCCAGTCCAACATGAGTATGCTGCTGCCTGAGAAGTGTTGCCAGAAATCATCAACCAAAGGCAAAGGAGGAGTTTACAACTGGCTCCACTGTGCATCATATGACTGGTACTTTGAAAAAGAGAATAAATCCAAGCAGCCAGCTTACCACTCTGGTAAGTGGTTGTGGCCTGACAAGCCGCAGCTGCTCCCGAGCAAGAACCACCAGCTTTTCCTGAGCTTTGCGCCATTTTGGAACTTGGGGCACTGGGGAAACAAGCAGCCAGCTCAGCGCTCTGGTAAGTGGCTGTGGCCTGACAAGCCATGGCCGCCCCAGAGCGAGAATCACCACCTTTTCCTGAGCTCTGCACCATGTTGGAACTTGGGGCACTGGGAAAACAAACAGCCAGCTCCACGCTCTGGTAAGCAGCTGTGGGCCTGCTGGTGTGCGGGCTAAGAATCAAACACTTCACCCTGCCTCCATTAGCAAATGGGAGCCGGGGATCTGAGTATCTCTTGGGAGAATGAATGTATGTAGTGTGGCAAGTAAGGGGGATTTCCTTCTAACATCTCTTTGAAGGCAAATATTTTTATCACTGTTTTGCTCAGTTCTGAATGGTACTGCTCTATTCAATAATGTGTTTTTATAAGTTTGTATTTCATTCCATTTTGCTCTACGTGATTGAAAGAACAGCTATTGTGAAGAGAATGGGATGTACTATTGTACCTATTGCTATTGTCCTGGTGACCTGCTGTGAGGTTCTGTGCCAGTTTCACTGCACTGTCTCAGATGACTTTGTTCTGTCTTGTTCTGCTGTATTTTGCTACCTTCAAAAAAAAAAAAAAACAAAAAACAAGATAACAAAGTAACAAAATACTCCCCCAAAACTCCCAACTCCATCAAAGCTGAACCATAGGCATGGATGAGGAGAAAGTCAAAAACAAAGCAAGAGAATTATATAAGGTGATTAAAAAGTAAATAACAACAAAACAGATTAGTAAGGTACTGAGCAAGCTGAAACATAATGTAACTAAACAGATAATGGACTTAAAAAGCAAAAGGAGGAAAAGAAAGTGCTTTAAAGGATGTAACTGCATGTATGTTTAAGTGTGTAGGATTGAGAACCATGTTGATACATTTTTAATGAATTATTGGACAGAACTGTTTGCAGCCTTACTGTTTGAATGTCCACTTTGTATGCTTTAATTTTGTAACTGGAACAACTATGTCTAAAAAGACAATATGTGATTTATCAACTAGTGATTTCTTACTGTTTATTTTTTTCTGAAATTCTGTATTGTTTCTCCCCTTTTTTTGTTTTGCTTTTGTTTCCCTTTAAATAAAATTTTAAACCACCCCCCACAAAAGAAAATAAATCCCTAGTAGTACATAAGTAACCTGCTTGAGAAACTTTATATAATCAAAACAAGGGCATAGCTTTAAGTGTGTGTGTGTTTATTGTGATAAAATATATGTAAAAAAATTTCATTTTGACAAATTTTAAATATACATTTCAATGTATAAGTACATTCTCACTATTATCCCACTATTCACCTCCAGAACTTTTACATTATCCTAACCTGAAACCTCACATCCTTTACATAATAATCCACATTCTTCCCTCCTCCAACCTCTGATAATCATATTTTTTTCTATCCTTATGAGTTTGAATATTCTAGGTATTTCCTGCAAGAAAATCACACAACATTTATCTCTTTTTTACTGGTGTATTATTCTTAACATATTACGTTCAAGGACATCTGTGTGGTTGTATGTTTCAAAATTTCATTTCATTTTAAATTTGAATGATATTCTTTGGGTGTACACAGCAGGTTCTGTTTATTCATTTTTGATTCACATTTGGGTTGTTCCTATTTTGTGGTTCGTGTGAATAATATTCCTATAAACACAAGTAGAAATCTGTTTAAGAGCTTTATGGTTTTATCTTGAAGAATCACAAAATAACTAGTTTGTTTAGGGTTGGAGCATTATTTGTTCTTATTTTAGTAATGTTTTTCATTCTCATGTAGAATCCCCACTATAAATTAAAGGACAATCTTTTCAAATGCTTCAGTGGAAAAACTACCTACAGCCTGGTGGTCTGAGGCACCTGTGAATTAAAGTCAGTTAAAAAAAATCATGTGATGAGGAAAATGGATTAATTCTACTATCAACCAAACTTCAGAAAGTGTTGACTGATCTGACTTTCCAAATTCTGAATGATCTCATTGATTTTGTTTCCAGTGTCTCAAAAAGCAGCAAGGTTGGCATGTCCAGGTTACATGGCCAGTTGCATAACTTGGGCTGCTTCCAGCTTTTGTTAAGAAGTGAGAACTCTTGCCCTATGCTGAGAGAACCGAAATGGCAGTGATGGAAGGAAATAATCATGGTAACTTTTATGTGTGGTTATAAAAGACAAAATATAGAAGTGCTAATTCTGAGGAAAATCCCTACAGGGTGGTGGAAGTAAGCAGGCTACCTACTTAGCCCATCTCCTTAGTAGTATTTTCTTTGGGTTTACAAAGTTGACATGTATAAGGGGTGGTTTATGAGTTGAGAAATTTCTGTATGTTTTAACTAGAGTTAGAGTAACTAGTTCTTTTTTTCCCATTTCACTGTCTTCAGAGGAGTGAAAATTTTAGGCCTTTTAATTCTGATTTGCTATTATTGATACTGGGGAAAATTGTGAAGAGACTTTTTACATAAGAAAATCCACACACTGAAAACAATATTAAGTAGGCCATTACAATCACAATAACCAGGATAAAAAATGTCTCAGTAATAAGAAGCTATCTAAAGCAAATTCCTGCTAACTGATGAAAATAAGATAGTATTGATGTAATTATTCTTTTAAAAATCAACCTGTTTGATATATGGTAATTACATTCATTTTGTAGAATTTTCACACACACATACACACACATGTAGTATCTTGAGGATAATAACAAATTTTTGTTTTTGGTTTTTGCTCTTGCAGTATTGGAGTTTTAATCCAGAACCTCATGCATGCTGAGCAAGTGCTGTACCGCAAAGCTACTGTTCCAGTTCCCTAATTATTTTTGTGGTTTTATCCCAATAGTGAAGATTCATCTGTACCTATTGTCAATCAAGAAAAAGTTCATTTTAACAGATCATTAATGATGTATATGATCAAGTAAAATTTTCAAGGTTGAATAGGGGGAAGTCAAAAGTTTAACCAATATTTGAATTTGAAATGAGAAAATGAAATAATCAATGAAGTGAACAGCAACTGATAGAATGGGAGTAAATGTTTGCAAATTATACATCTGTCAAAGGGTTAATATCCAGAATATTTGAGGAAATTGAAAACCTTAATAAAAATGAAATAAATAACCAGATTAAAAGTTAGGCAGTAGACCCAAATAGATAGTTCTCAAAGGAAGATACATAAATGAGCAAGAGTTATATGAAAATTTGCTCAACATTATGAGTCATCAGGAAATACAAATCAAAAGAGCGTGGCATCATTTCATTCCAGTAATTCTGGATATTATTAAAAAGACAAAAGACAGTGCTGGGCAACATATTTGGGACTCCTTCTATCTCAGACAAAAGCTTTCTCTCAATAAATATATTCTGCTGTTAACCCCCATTGTTCCTAAAACTCACTCTTCAATTTTAGAGAACATGAATCTAACTGGACATATAGTAGGTTTGGAGTTTCTTTCCCTATATCATTTGGAGGTCCTTCACTGAGGTCATTGGATGGAGATAGGAGTTTGATTTTGGTTCATAGAATCTGGACAGGGACTTGTATAGGTAACACATTTTTATGCTTCAAATTTTGCTTTTTCTTTGCCCATTGTTTATAATTGCATTGTCTCTTATATAGTTTTGTCAAAATAATGATAAATCTCAATTAAAACATGGGATGTTTGTGAAGTTTTGTTCTTGTACATGTTGCATTTAAACTAATTACTAAATTTACTAATTACTAAAGTCCTTGCTTGACTTTATTTAAGACAATAGTGCTAGAGAAATAATGTTAGAGTGCTTCTGGAAGACTTTTAATATAAATTTCTGTAAAATGGGTTTTAAGTAAACATTTAAACAGCACTAGGCTGTTGGCCATTCTTTAAGATTTGGAGGACAGGTTTCACTGGGACAGACTGGCTCTGATCCTCTTCTACACTCTAGAGCAAATGTCAAGCCTGTTCTGTTTCAGTTTCCTCTTTGGCTTTACTTATCATTTCCCCTAATTTATGCTGCCATTTTTAGAGGCATGTAAAATTAGGAAGAACTCCAGACTGTTCCAATCTTTTTCTCCTAGTAAGTTAAGTCCATAGAAAATGAGCATTTTGCCAGGGTCAAAGACAGGAAAGTCATCTTAGATGAGGGACACATACCCCATCTCTGGGTCAGATGAGACACCAGAATTTTGTCTCTCTAGGAGAACACACAAAAAAGCCATGTCTTGCCTTAGTGTTCTGAGCAAGTCTCCTCCAGAGACCAAACCTGACATACAGTGGAAAGAACCAACTTCTGGGTGAGACCTGAAGGAGCTATTTCCAAAAGCAGCATCCTTATGGTGCCAAAACACATTTAGACTAAGGGAGGCTCTCCTACCTTTCAAGTCGTGGACTTTAAAACCTTTTGTGTCAATTTATAAAGTGCTAGATAATAATCTTGCTCAAGCTTTAACTATCCCTAATATTGATAACATTTAACATTGATGAACAGTGGTTACTTTGCTAGCTAATTAAACATTCCTACAGTAGCTGATACTCTTAAAAGCAGAAGGCAGGTTTCCCTCTTTGGTAAATCTCTGGTGAATTCTCATTGAAGCCAATGGCCAATGGAATCAATGGCATGTTGACTAGACAGTTGGATTCCTTCCTGGAGACTGACCTATGGTTGTGTGCCAGTAGAAACTGAGAACAACTGAGGGGTCATGGCCAGGACACCCAAGGTTTCCTTAGTAGAAACTGGCTTCCCAACTACAGACAAATCTCCACTTGTGTATCATACTTATTTCTCTGCTAGTAGACTAGAGACTTTCTCTAAGCTTTTCAGTGGATTTTAAAATCACTTAGACTACCCCACCCTACAGAGATTAGACTGAGGCATCTGCAACAATTGTTTGTATTTCCCAGTAGCTAGTAGGGGAATAATTTCTGTTTGTGCCTTACCTGTGTTAATTAAGAGTAAACAGCCTTTTCTTGTATGTGTGCATAGAAGACTGATGTGCCTTTATTAATATATAAAATGTGATTGCTATATGATAATTTATAAGTTTAACCTGTGAGCTTCAAATAAAGCATAGCCATATCCTACTGCCAGAAAGTATTGCCTTGGTAATTAGATAGAGGACTCAAATGCCTTGGAGACTTCCTGAGGGCCCAGGGTAGAGTTCCTCAGGCTTATTTGTTACCATTATCTATTTCTGAGGGACTGTCCTTCACAGAACAGCCAAAGAAGTGCTCTAATTCACCTTTTTACAAAAAACAAAAAGCAATAGTTTATTATAAAGTTATGCTTCCTTCTTTAAGCATTCCTGTCACAATTGGGCTTATGGAAACAAAATTCATGAGCTACCTGCAAAGATAAGATTGTGTACCCATTTGAGGGTGGATAGGCTGGCCAAATTTATATTCTACTCTCTCCAGAGGGCATCCACCTGCTCTGGAGTGGAATTAACCCTAGGGACACCGTGAGGACATTTTTGCACAGATAGATAGCTCAATGTCAAAGTCTCATACCCTTATGCCTTACTTTTTATGTTCAGACATGGGCAATTCAATGCCAAAGCCCCTTACTCCTTTGGAATGCATTCTTAAGCACAGAAGATGTTCAACCCTTCCATGTTAAAAAAGAGCCATTTGATATTACTCTGCACATGTTTGTGGCCTACTTACCCCCTTGAACCAAAATGAAATACAGAGGGAAGTAATAATTATGTTGGTCTTTTACAACTAAAGACATACTGTGTAAGAAAAAGAAAAATGATCAGGATTTCTTTATGTTGAAACTTTCTTTACATTAACAGACATTTCTTATTTATGCTCCAGATATAATTATAATCCTTATGAGACTACCCAAATTCATAGGTATCTTTCTCTCAATGACTTGAAACAAATTAAACTAGAAGTAGGAAAATTTTCAGATGATCCTAATAAATATATTGTGGTCCTTAGAGGACTTAGAGTTATGAGCTGGGCTGGGAAGATATAATGTTACTCTTAAATCAAACATTGACTTCTAGTGAGAGATAAGCAACATTACAATTGCTATTACATTTGGACATGAATATCATAGTGTTAATTTTAAATGGCCAGAAGATACATAGCCAGGTGAACCATCAATCCTCACTGGTGTACAAATAGTTCCAACCCAAGACCTCAATTGGTCTGGTCTGATAACAAGAGAGGAGATTGGAGCAAGAAATATTTTCAAATATGTATTCTTGAAAGTCTAAGGACAGAAACTAAGCCTGTTAGTTCTTTTAAATTGTCAGCTATTTTTCAGGAGAAAGATGAAAACCCCTTTGACTTCTTAGATCATTTATTGGAGGCACTAGTAAAACATATGTCCATAGATCCTGATTCAATAGAAGAGCAGATTTTGCTTAAAGACATGTTTATTACCCAGTCAACTTCAGATATTAGAAAAAAGCTACAAAAGGTAGCCTTTGCTCTGGATAGTTCACTTGATACTTTAGTAAAAACTGTCTCCTTAGTATTCTATAATTGAGACTGGGAGAAGGCCAAAGAGTGAAAATAAAGAGACCAAAAAAAGCAGCTGCCCTTGTTGTGGCCTTAGTAAAAACAGACCTTAAGTCTGATGACTGGGTATTCAAGAAGAACTCAAGAGCTAGACACAGCTGCTACTACTGTGGAAAGCCAGGCCACTGTAAGAGGGACTGCCTTAAGAGGCCCCCCATGCCCTGCCCTGACGGTAAAGGCTGCCAATAAAAAGCAAAACTGCACTCTGAGGTAGAGATCCCAGAGCTCAGATTTGTTTCCTCAGGTGGCCCAGCAAGACTAAAGGGTCTTGGAGCACTTGTCTTATCCCTCAGACCAGACTGTCATCTCCAGGGAGGAGCCCTGAGTAATCATAAGAGGTAAAAACCATCCAATTGCTGGACCTTGGCACATGTCTCTTTGTCTTTCTCAATTCTGGTCTTCCCTTCCAGGTATTGTACCTCAATAAACAGTTACCAAAATATCTTGCTTAAACTGTAACTAGAATAACTATCTTTTCACGCATTTCTTTTAGTTATGCCTAAAAGCCCTACTCCAATCCTGGAGAGATTCTATCTTGTTTAAATAATGTAATATATATCCAGGTTGCCAACTAATCAAAATGATGCTGCATGTATAAAAAACTTAAACAAGAGTTTTTCATTGGTCAAAATAATGTATTAATTTGGTTCTTATATGTTATCAAAAATTTAGATATAATTATATGACAAAATGTCACACTCCATCAATAAAGGGAACTAAGAGCCAGTGGGTTATAGTTGTTATTCCTTGGAAACAGTTTCTAAACTTACCTCTCAGCTTTAATGCTCATGCTTTGATTTTACATGCCTTTGTATACAACTTTGATTATACATGCTTTGTGTAAAATTTGTTGTTGCCTAAAAGGTGCCAAAACCCAAAACATCATACAGATGGAACCAGTAACAAATATGAAAAATTCTTTTTAGATTCCTTTTACTGTTTCTATAACTTTTTTCTGGAGATCTTGTCCAGAAAAAAGTTATAGAAACATATTGAGGCCTTAAGTAACTATTATCAATGGGTCTTAAATGACACCATAGCTAATCTCTCTCTCTTAAATAAAAAATAAAAATTAACAAACAAACAATCCTTCAAAATCAGATGGCATTAGACATTCTAACAGCACACGGGAGGCACTCATGCAATTTCAAGCTCTTAAGTGTTATATCTATATTCCTGATCATCCTGCTAATAGCTCAATAGCTATTTGAGATATTAGATGACAAATCAATGACTTGTCAGACTCTAAAATTCCCTGTACCTCATCCTTACCCTTCCTATGGGAAGCCATTACTAACTCATGGTAGAAATCTTTATTAACTGTACTCATAATTGTCCTATTAATTATATTATTTGACCCATGCATACTTAATTGTTTCTTTTCCTTTGTTTACTCTAGACTTAAAGCTGCATGCCTATCCCATATAAAAACACCTGATATCTATTGAGGGCCACTTGATAGAACCTCTGCAAGTATCTCTGACTGCTGATCAACAACTATGACCCCCTTCAGCCTGAAGAAGCCAGATTGGTCATTGCCTATTACTCCCTCACTGCAGTTTGGTTTTCTTCTTCAGAGCAGGGATTGTTACAGGCAACTGAGTTGTATAGAAATGTTATAGGTAGTCAGACAGGGCTAGGCCCTTGAAGGAGCCAGTGCAGGAGACCAGGTGCCTTGCAACCTTGGAGGAGACAGACACTTCCCACTGTGTGCCAGGCTTCAAGACAAAAGATCAAACAAATACACCTACATCCTAAGGATTGATATTGTAAAGAGTTCTCTATCATCCTGAGGAAGCCAGGAGTCATCATCCCTACCTCCTGCAGGAAGAGTCACTGCTCTTTAAGCATGCCTGCTTGCTCCATGGCTCATTCCCCCATTTGTCCCCAGTTTAGTCAATTTTATCTGAGCACTGAATCTTGCTGGTTGACCATGATTCTGTCCCACCTCATGCCTGCCTGCCTTGTGAGTTCCCATGTTTTCTTCACCTTGGACCTGCCTCACTTTGTGGTTTTACTATATAAAGTTCCCTAGAGAAGACAGAGTCTTTGGCAACACACTCAGGACCCCTTCTGTCTCTCTCTTGGACAGAAGCTTTCTTTCTCTCAATAAATATATTCTGTTCTAAAAAAAGATAACAAGTGCTGATTAGGGTATGGAAAAAGGGAACTCTTGCATATGGTGAATTAATGTAGACTTCACTATGGAAAACAGCATAATGATTCTTCCAAAAAATATGTCTCAGTACTCCTACTATTGGGTATATATTTCAAGGAAATGAAATCAATATTTTGAGGTGGTAAATGTACTCCATGTCTATTTATTACAGCCAAGAAATAGAAACAACCCATGTCCATCAACTAATGAATGGCTCAAATAAATGCGGTACATATACACAATGGAATACTATTTAGCCATTGTCTTAGTTACTTTCCTTGTTGCTTAGACAAAACTCCCAACACTCAAAGTTAAAGGGGGAAAGGTTTATTTACCTCAGTTTGCCGAGGTTTCAGTTCATAACTGACTGGCTCCAAGGCAGGGTGGCACATAGCAGAGGGACAACTGTTTATGGTGGTAGAAGACAGCACAAACAAGGGGGCTTAACAATGCCTTTCTGCCCCTTTTATCTTATCCAGACTGCTGGGCTTAGGGAAGTGCAAACCAATTGTGTTGATTGATTAGTAATCACATACTCATAACCCCAGAAGCACACACTCTGGATTCGGCCACCTCTGAAAAAGCTCTATGACTACATGAGGCTTTGGGAGAACATCCAGACACAAACCATCACAACCATAAAAACAAATTCTATCAATTTCCACAACATAGATGGTACTGTAGGTCATTTCTTGAATGAAATATACCGGGCACAGAAAGAAAAATACTGCATGATCTCATTTATACATGGAATCTCAAAAAATTGATCTCATAGTTTAGTGTAGATGGTGGTTACCAGAAGCCAGAGAGACTAGTGACCAAAGGAGAGAAGGGGTAAAGTTTGATTAATGGGTACTAAGTTATAGTTAGGTAGGAGTCGGAAGTTCTGTGTTCCATTATGCAGCAAAACCAAGGGGGCTTAACAATGCTTTTCTGCTGCTTTTGTCTTATCCAGACTGGAGGGTGGCTACGAGTGATAATAATGTAGTGTATATTTTTTAAATGCTAAGTGAAAGAATTTTGAGAGTTTCCGCCATAAAGAAATGCTAAATGTTTGAGAAGCTAGATAATGCTCACCCTGATTTGAACACTACACAATGGATATAATGTACCAAAATTACATGGTACCTTGTTAATGTCCATAATTTTTGTGTATCACTTAATAAAAATAAATTAAGAATGAACAAATATACACACAAATGTTAAATATGAATACAATCGAGATGATATTAATAGAAGTATACTGTTTTTCTTTTTTCACTTTCCATGTATTTTTCAACATTTTGTACTTCCGAAATTTGAAGGATTCATATGGCTTGGGGTAGGGGTAAAATCAGAAATATTGTTATAATAGAAACACGATGAAAAAATTTTGAATTCAGTTTAAACAAGATTTTGCATTAAGGTAATGGGCTTGCAAGACAGACTTGAGGGTGAGACACTTCTTCCTCAAATTTTAATTATATTAAGAACCAAGCAGAAGTAATTTAAATCAGATTTCTTCCATAAAGTTAAAAAAGGATGCCTCAATAAACAAAGAAATGATGAAAGAAAATCCTCTTATCCTGAGAGATTGTGTGATAAAGGAGTAGATTGGGAGGGAGAGAAGGAAAATCCCAACCTCTTTGATCTGGGCTAAAATTAGTTACCCAAGCAAATGACAAGGGCAAGGACAGGTATCCTTGGTTGGCACCTGGAGTCAGGGATAACAAATTATTTTTAACTTGCCCATGATTTATGGTGCAAGCCACATCAAATTAAACTCATTAACTCTGTGGTTTTAGGTACAAGAGAGATGTCTGTGCTTATTTTGTTTTCATTTATGTTTGTTTAATGAGTTAATGGGTTCTCAGAGAAGTCCAGAAATTTCCAGAATTCCTTCAAAGGACACAGAATTTTTCTAAGGTTCAGCTGAGGAGTTTGCTTTATTTGTGGAGTTTGGAAGGAAGGAAGTCACAGTACTATTGAAGGTTGCATGACAGGGCTCCTAAGTCAGGATCATACAGGAGACACACCAAACTTCCAGGGGCCAACCAAGACAGTGGGCACTGCCAAGCCTCTAACAAACCAGAGAACAAACCACAAATTGTTCTGAAAATGTAAAAACCAACCAGTTAGACTAGAGTGGCTGATACAGAGATTTGATAAGCAAGATACTTGAAGCCCAGATTTCAGACTCCTTTCTCCACTGCATACTCCTTTCCTACAACTACATGCTGCCTGAGGCCAAGTGGCAATTGAAAGCAGCTCAAAAATCATGGGCATCATACCAGTCAGGAAGCCCCTATAGGAGTCTAGTTACATCTATCTCCTGCATGATTCTTTACAGGATCTGTCTTACAGGCTTTAAGAGACAACTCACTTGATGAGATTGTTTGAAGTGTCAGTTGAGACACACAGACGGGTTACTAGATTGAACTGAAATGTGCTTGTGTACAGGATCAGAAGAGATCTCAAGCAAGATTTAAAAATGTGTATTTTCTCTGCTGACCTGAGTTAAAGGTGAAAAATTCATAGCCAGGTGAGGATCTAAGAAAAGGCAGTCATTTCAAGTCAGGATCTGGCCATGGTCTCAGACTTCCAGCTTCCAGAACTGTGAGAATAAATTTCTGTTGTTTATGAACTTTTTTTTTTTATACAAGGATCAAACTCATGACCTCATGCTTGCCAAACAAACACTTATGCCACTGAGCTAAATCCCCAGCCCTCATGTTTATGAACTTCTTATGGTAATCTGAGCTGAATAAGACATATTTATTATTCATGAATTTGTCTGTATCTTTTTAAAAATTTTAACGAGAAAAAAATCAATCAAAACAAAACAGTGAAAGTGATACAGAACTTCACAACAGGATAATAGGAAATCAATAATGGTTACCATAATGGCTCCTGTTATCTTCAAAATTGCCACCCATACTATCAGACATAATTCAATCAAACAGAACAGAATAAAACCAATCAAAATGAAACATTGAATAAAACAATAAAATGGAGCAAAACAGTGAGAACAATATTGGATTTCAAAAACAAGACAGAGGGAAATCCCCCATTGATATTATATTGCATATTGTTATTCTCTAAATAGATTCTCAGACTACTGACTTTAGGCCTCAAAGTCAATCACGGGAAGGGCACTTCCCAATTCTCCTTCCAGCCCACTGTTATTGCTGGCTCACAGGAAGGGTGAATTGGCTTTCTGTTTCTCCTTCAAGCCTGTGGGTACCACAGGCTTATGGGGAGGGTGCTTCTTGTTTCTCTTCCCAGCCCACGGTTACTGCTGGCTCATTGGAAGGGCCTACACCTTTGACAAAATCCAATGGAATGATTTATCTCTAATGGTGATGGGTTCCCTCAGTTTGTCACCTTCATTGTTAAGTGGAAATTTATTTTTAGTAAATTTATCTCTGTCAAGAATAACACTGTGTGTCTGTTTGCTATTTTAGCAAGCAAAAGGAAGAAAAAATTGTTTTTATTTTCATGAGGCATACTCATCTTTCAAATGAGATAGTTTGAAAGTGAACTGGTAAATTAAATTAATAATTACAAGTCAGACATAACTGTTCTTTTTTTTTTTTTCTTTTTTGTACTGAGGATCAAACTCTCGACCTCGCACTTGCCAAGCAGGCACTTGTACTGCTGAGCTAAACCCCCAGCCCATCAGTGTTATTTTTATTGCAGTTAAGGGCAGATTATTCCTTAAAATGTCTTTATGCACTCTCTGACTAAAATTCCAAGCCCTTTCTCAATAGCTAATTTGAGGACTGTAGACTAGGACAGAACTTCTCAGTAAGGTTTCTGAGACTTAGTTAAGTGGAATACCTTATGAAAATACTCTGATCCTTACTATTTGTGCTCTTTGTTATCAAGTATGTTAGATTATTAACAGCTTTTGATTGAATGTTACATATTCACTACATATGTTCTTCCTGGGGTACTGATACATACAACTCATAAAATATTGGGTTTCTATAATATACCATGCTGTGTGTATGAGTGACATTTGGCCATCTGTAATGCTCTTTGGGAATGGGGACTTGGAACTGGAGCAAGAACATGTGAATAATTTGACAACTGCTATTACTCTGTGTGAAGGTTAAGCTTAATTGTCAACTTGATTGACTTAAGAGCCACTTGGGAAAGCATAATTCTGGGTGTGTCTGGGTGGGCCAGGGAGATGTTCTTTAGTTACTATGTCTGGTCCCTGGCCCCTTCTTTTATGGTGCTGTTTCCTTCTTCTGCTTCTCTTTCCACCATGAGTTGAATAGTTTTGCTCCACCACGTCTATCAACCAGGATGTTTCTGCTTTGGTGTTTTGACTCTGAATAAATTCAGTAAAGATGAAGATTTGAACAAGAAGAGCCCCTAGCCAAGAAAATAAGAGGAAAGGTGCAACATGTGTACATATTTATGGTAGCACATATCTGTAGTTGGTTGTCGAATATCTATTCTTTCCTTTTCTGATAATTTTATCCTAACCTATTCAGCCCACAAATGACACTGAACCTCTTGGCATCTCATTGCTAGAAAAATGCATTAGGTAAAATGGGCATTCAATATCCATTTGTTTTTGATGACTTTATCTAAATCATACCTCCTATGTCTGTCCTCTGGTTACAAACTCTTCGAGGTTAGCAAGTATAATAGTTAATATTTATTAATGTTTCACAAATATTGAAGTATAATGTCAAAAGTCATGTTAGCATACTCTGATATATATATTATACACATGTGTGTCTGATTTATTTCACTTAGGATTGTGGTCCTAAGGTGCATTCATTTACTTATAAAAGTCTCAAGTTTATCCTTTATGACTGAGTAGTACTCCATTGTATAAAAATATCATGTTTTTTATTCCTTCCTCATTTGGTGGACATTTGTGCTGTTTCCAAGATTTAGCTATTACAAACTATGTTGCTATAAACATGGGTGTGCATATACCACTGTGGTATCATGTTTTCATTTCTTCTGGGATGATACTCAGAAGGGGACTAGGTGGGTGGAATGGGACCTTTAATCTTAGTTTCTTGAAGAATCTTCACACTGATTTCCTCGGTGGTTGTTGTAGTATACACTCTCATCAATAATAGAGAAGGATTCCTTTCCCCCCAAAGCATCTCCAGCATTTGTTATTGGTTGATTTCTTGATTATAGGCACTCTTTATGGGGTGAGATGGAATCTCAGTGTTGTTTTAATTTGCACCTCTAAAATGATGAGTGATGTTGAACATTTTTTAATATACTTATTTGCTGTTCATATTTCTTTCTTTGAGAAGTATGTCTTCATCTCAGATACTCAGTTTTGGATTGGGTCTTTAAGTTTGTCTTATCTATTTTCTTTAAATTCTTTATATATTCTAGATATTAGTCCTTTATCTGAGGGACAATTGGCTAACCATTTTTCCCACACTGTGGGTTGTCTTCTCACTGTAATGGTAATTTCTTGGGCTGTGCAACAGCTTTCTAATAAGAGGAGATCTCAGTTTATTCTTTGTAGTTTTTCCCATGAGATCAGAGTTTGATCATGAAATATTTGCCTACATTTCTGTCTTCAAGAATTCCATCTATTCCAGCAGATTTAGTGTTTCTGTTTTAATATTTAGATCTTCAATCTATTTTAATTTTAGCTTAGTGCATGTTGATAGATAGGGGTCTAGTTTTAGTCTTTGGCATGTGGAAAGCCAGTTTTTCAGTACTGTTTGTTAAAGAAGCTATCTTTCTTCCAGTGAACATTTCTCCCCTTTGTCAAAGATAAGGTGTGTTTGGAGTTGTTTCTGCATTTTCTAATCTGTTCCACTGATCCTCAGATTTGGTTTTTGCTTTTTGCAAGTACTATGACACTCTTATCACAGTAGCTTTGTGGTGTAATTTCAAGTCAAGGTTTGGAGTGCCCTGCTTTTCCTTTTTGATTTTGCTATTCTAGGTCACTTCTGGTTCCAAATGAATTTTAGGAATATTTTCTCTATTCTGCAAGATATGCTCATGGTAACTTGACTGGGATTGCACTAAATCTGTGTAGCAATTTTGGGGGTATGGCCATTTTCACATATTGATCTTTTCATTTTCTGGTATCCTCTATGATCTCTTTTTTCATAGTACTATAATTTTCAATGCATAGATCTTTTACTTCCTTTGTTAGATTGATTTCTAAATATTTCATTTTTTTGATTCTATTGTTAAAGGTGTTTTTCCCTAATTTCTCTAATTTGTTAGTGTACAGGAATGTTACTGATCTGTGAGTGTTGACTTTGTATCCATCTGTATGGCTGAATTTGATTATTAAATCTAGGAGTCTTTTGGTGGGGTGTTTGGGGTTTTCTATGTAAAATATCATGCTATCTGTAAATAATGATAATTCAACTTCTTCCCTTCCTATCCTTGTTCTTTTTATTCCTTTTTCTTGTCTAATTGCTCTAGATAATGTTTCCATAACTACATTGAATAGGAGTGGTTATAGTGGGCATCCTTGTCTTGTTTCTGATTTTAGAATGAAGTTTTTGTCTATTTAGTATAATGTGGTCTCTTGGTTTGTTATAGATGGCCTTTATCACATTAAGATAAGGACCTTCTAGTCCAATTTTTTGTAGGATTTTTGTCATGAATGGGTAATAGACTTTGTCTTCATTTATTGAGATGACCATATGATTTTTTTTGGCTATGTTGATTTGGTGTATTACATTTATTGATTTGTATATATTAACCATCCCTGCATCCCTAGGATGAATCTTACTTTGATTTGCTATATTTTGTTTGCCAGTATCTTGTTGAGAATTTTTGTGACTATGTTCACTAGGGAGATTTTCCTATAGTTCTCTTTTTTGGTTGGGTCCCTCTCTGGTTTTGGTATTAGGGTAATACTTGCTTCCAGGAATAAGTTTGGGAGTATTGCTTCCCTTTCAATTTCATTAAAAAGTTCCATTAGTAGTGGCATTAGACTTTCTTTAAATTTCTTGTAGAATACAGTAGCAAATTTATCAGGACTTGGGCTTTTTTTTGTTGATATAGTTTTGATTATATATTCTATTTCATTGATTGATTTGGATTATTTAGAATTTTTTGCTTTTTGCAAGTACTATGACACTTGATTCAGCTTGATTCAGCTTTGGTAGTTCACCTGTATCTAAGAATATGTCTATTTCTTCTCTGTTTTCAATACTTTTGGGGTACAAGTTTTCAAAGCAGTTATTGATGATCTTCTAGATTTCCACATGATGTGTTATGATTTCACTTTTTGCATTCCTAACTACATGAATTTGAATCTTTAATTTGTTCTTTTTATTAAGTTTTGCCAATTTTATTTAATCTTTAAAAAACTCACTCTTTGATTCATTGATTCTTTGTTTTGTTTTCTTAGTCTCAATTGCATTAATTTCTGCTCCTCTCTTTATAATTTTCTCCCTCATATGAGCTTTGGTTTGATTTGTTCTTCTTTAGAAGTGAGCTTAAGGCTGGGGATTTAGCTCAGCAGCATAAGCACCTGCCTTGCAAGCAGGTGGTCCTGAGTTTGATCCCTGGTACCAATAAAAAAAAAAAAAAGAAAAGTGAGCTTAAATAATATGTTTCTTATTTGAGTTCATTTTGTTTTCCTCATGTGAGAATTCACTGCTATAAATTTTCCTCTTAGGACTGTTTTCATTGCATCCCATAAGTTCTGATATGGTATATTGGCATTATCATTTACTTGTGGATACTGTTTAATTTCTTCTTTAATTTTGTCTGTGACCCACTAGTTGTTCAGGAGGGTATTATTTAATTTTCAGGCATTTATGTAGATTTTGTGGTTTCTTTCATTGATTTTCAATTTCTTTGCTCTATAGTTATGTAATATACATGGTATAATTTCAATTATTTTGCATTTACTTAAGCATGTTCCATGGGCAAGTATTGGTCTACTTTTAAGAAGTCTCATGTGCAGCTCCAAAGAATGTGTAATCTGATATGGGTTGGAATATTCTGTAGACTTCTACTAAATCTATTTGTTCTCAGGTTTAGTTTATTTCTTTGTTGATTTTTTTTGTCTAGTTGATTTGTGTATTATGTTAATGGGGCATTGAGGTCCCCCATTACAATTATATTAGTGCTTATTTGATTTTTCATGTCTGTTAATTCATCTGTAATTGAGTGTACTGCTATTTGGTGCATATATATGTATGATTGCTATTTCTTTTTGTAGTTTTCTACAAAGGAAATGTTTTAGAACTTTAATGAACAACAACAAAAAAAGAATTTTGAACTTAAAGGCAAGTGAAAAGATACAGAAACAGAGAACTGATATGAAAGCTGTTATTCTACAGTTTTCCTTGAATCTCTTGGGAGAATTTTCAAAAACTGCTGTTGCTTGTTTTTGATGCTCAATTGGTTCTCAATTTAGTTGGCATGGTATGTTATGTAGAGATGGAAGTTTTCTGAGGATTCTCATGTGTAAGCAGCTTGGGAATCACCATGTCAAAAAATATTTACTGAAGAAAATGGTTTCTTAAGGACATTAATTTTAGGTAGTGAACTATATAACATCCCTCTCAAAGATATGCCCATATCCTCTTTGGAAAGATTGTTTGGAAATTCTTTGCAGATGGAATTTAGTTAATCTTTTTGAGATGAAAAGATTTTCCTGGATTATTTTAGTGAATCTAAATCCAGTGACAAGTGTACTCATAAGAAAGAATTAAACTGACACAGAGAAGAGGAGAAAGCCATGTGACTCTAGAAGAAGAGATTGTAATAATGTGCCAGTAGCCTAGCAATGCCAGTAGCCACCAAGAAGCTGGAAAAGGCAAGGACTGGAATCTTTCCTAGAGAATCTGAAAGGAAGGTGGCTCTGCTGATACCTTGATTTTGGGCTTCTGGCTTACATAATTGAGAGTGAATTTCCATTATTTAAACTATCTAGTTTGTGTTGTTATGGCAATGTTAGAAGACCAATACTCTATTATTTGGTACCGATAGTGAGTCCCCAATTGCCTGAAAGGTGTTATGGTGCATGAGGAAAAGAAAAAGCAAAGGCAAACAGCAATACAATGAGGATCTGGGATGGCCAGTAGTTCATGGGGAACAAAAGGCAATGAAGCAGCCAGAACTATAGTATATATAGATCACATTTACATTAAGGACAATGGTGAGGGGAATTATTTGATGACTCAGAGGACAGTGATGGTCTTATGCTAATGAAGAATGTTATGCTGATGAAGGTGGTGGATATAGATGGCAGGTTAATAAGGAGTTTGTTTTCTCCCCAGGTGAAATCTTTTTTTTTTTTTTAAATTACTACTCAGTCTTCAAGGAACCAAGATGTCTTCAGTTGATGCACTCTTGCCCTGGAGCATCACAGCATCTTGTGACACTTGATGCCTCCACTGTGACTGGTGGCACACAGAGTTATGTTTTCACATACCAGAACTGGCTCACATGGCTCAGATAAGCCCTAATCACAATTTAATTATGAAGTGATTTTTCCCCAGAAATTATATAGAATGGCCCTAGACACACTATATAAGCCATTATAATAGCAGATGCTAATATGAGAGATAAAGTTGATAAATGCTAACTTGCTACAAATGCATTACAGTCACTAGGCAGCTTTGTGATTCAGATTTATACGTTCCCATTGTTGGAAGCTGGGCAGGGTTAAAAGTTTTGGTAGGATATTGTTTCCTAAAGCAAAACCTTCAGTGTCACATATCCTTTATTTTTATAACATCTAGGAGTTTTCCAGTTGTGCTAAAAAGAGCAACTGGTCTCTCCACAACTGGTAAAAGATGATTGACTTAGAGGTCAGAAGGCAATGGGTTTTGGCTTGATTAAGGCATCACACACTGTGGATGGAATAGTATTTCTTTCAATTTGTGGGGTCTGTTCCTTTCTATTTGTGCTCCATTCTCAGGAAGCTTGGTTCTTTCAGGTCAAGTCAGAAACATTTCCAGATCTCAGGCCCTTATAACTTCTGCCTTTGTCCCTGTAGCATCAGCAAAAAGCTCCCAAAGCTTTACTGGCAGTGACAGTGCCAGATGCTAATTCCTGAACTGGTGACCATGGTCAGGGGATAGCACGTATTGACTGTTTGCCCCTGAATGTTTAATTCTATCTCAAAGCTAAATCCTCTTTGATAGGAACTGAGACTTATAACAGTTTATTCTCATGGATAGAATATTTTTCTTTTAATTTTGTTGATCTCAATTAGTATTCCAAAACTATCTTTGGGGAATTTTTTCCTTTTTGTCATGGAATTTTCCCTTGGCTTCCAGCCCTGCCAAGAGTGAAATCTGTCCCTATGTGATGATTAGTTAGATGACAAGCACTGCCAGTGCCTCTATCAAGCAGAATGGATTTATCCAGACATCCTTACTGGAGACCACATGGTCTAGGTTTTAGGTACACATATGTGGGCATTTCCTGTAGAAATTGCTCTTCCTGAATAATGAACTATCTAAAAGTAAAATGTGCTAACCTCTTATTATACTGAAATTTTAACATAAGAGTATCTTTGATTCTGGGTAAGCATTGAAGATTTCTCTTTTTTGGTTATTTAGACTGGGAGCCTAGTTACACAGCTCATTGATAGTGACTGGGAATATGCCAAATTCCTTATGTCATTTTTATTCTTCTTTAGGTCTCCCAATTACTTCCTTTTCAATTAAAGGTTGACAGTGGCACACTGCTCTGTTCCCAACACTCTGGGAGGCTGAAGAAAGAGGCCTGCAAGTTTGAGCCAAGCCTGGGCAACCTAACCACATAGTGAGAGCCTGTCACAAAATAAAAACATAAAAAGCACTGACTGAGCATGTAGTTCAGTGTAAAGGCCCTGAATACAAAAACAAAATTAAAAATGCTTGTTAAATTTGGAATTTTGCTTATTATAATACCTGCTATGCCATTTAATATCCTTTGTGTTTCTTATAAATTGATAATGAATGGGCCTAGAGTCTTGAGCAGATTCCAGTTCCAATTTGAACTGGACCTGGGGACAAGGCTACTTGTGAGATGGTACTGTGTTCTTTGTCAGAAAACATCCACAGTCTGCTTGCCTGCCTGTCTGTCTGTCTCTCTTTTTCCCTCCCCCTTTTGTAACATTAGCAGTCTTTGTGATTAATGCCTACATCTGTTAATTTATTGTGCTGCAAATGGTGATTTTCCATTTTATCATACTCTCAAATTTTAAATCTATTAATGTAATGCATAGACAGATGAGGTAGCATATGACTGTTAGCTACAGGGGTAGCTGACACAGAAGCGTCCAAGATCGAGGACAGCCTAGGCAACACAGTGAGATGCTATGTCAAAAAAGGGGTGGGGATGTAGCTTAGTTGTGGGGTGCACCTGAGCTCAATCCCTAGCACTACATTAAAAAAAAGTAATGCATGCACGGAGTCTAAAAAAGTTAAGCAATACAATAATATAAAATAAGGGCATGATGGCTCATGTCTGTAATCCCAGAACTCAGGACGCTGAGGCAGGAGGATCTTTGTGAGTTCGAGACCAGATTGGGCTACAAAGTGAGTTCAAGGCCAGCCTGAACTGCATAGCAAGACCCTGTCTCAAAAAAAAAAAAAAAAAAAAAAAAAAAAGAGCAGCACACTTCTGACCCACACAAGATATTTTCCAAAATAAACAGAAACAGGAGAAAAATAGTTTTAAATTTTTGCAAGTCTTTTTTACCATCTAGCTTAACGGAAGGCAGCTAGAGTCTCACATGTTCTCTGTATATACCCTTTGGAGAAGTTCCCTGTGAACTAATAAATGTAAACCAAGCAGGTAATAGTGTGGTATTGTTATGAACATGGTTTTAACTTTGTAGATCCCTGAAAGTGTCTTGGGGACTTGCTCCAGAGAGCAAACCTCTCTCCTTCTGCTGGAACAAGAATGGGCTGGTAGTCTGTGCAAGCTGGGGAAAGAATCTGGGGATTTACATGCTTGTTTTAAAGACATTAATAGTGCTTCTGTTTCAACTTTCATGTCTGTCCTCGCACTTGTACACCTTTACCTTGGTATCAGATACGCTTAATTCCTGAGCCACGTTGACATTATATTGCATAAATTGTCTTGTTTTTATTTGCATCCTCCTTTCTACATTCTAAAATTCTAGTTTTCCCACTCTGGTAAGTTGATATGTCTGCAAGTTCTTTGACATTCTTTCAAGTGAAAGGTATAGGTCTGTGTTCTCTCTGCTTAAATATGGGAGGACCCCAGAGACTGGTTTGTTATAAATGCCTTTCAAGATTAGAATCAGAATAGATGATGCAACTTCTATATGATTCTCTTGGGACACTCATCTTTGGGCCTCCAAGTAAGTTATATAGGAAGTCCTAGGCTGCCAGACTCAGAATCCTAGACAATGTAGGAAGATCATACACAGGGAATAACCAAGATGAGATTCAAGCCAGCAGCCTATATTAACCACCAGACACATGAATGACATGGCTTCCAGATGATTTTAATTGTTAGTTATTGAGTCATACTAGATTGTGAGTCAGTCCAGTTAAGATCTTCAACACTACAGAGTGACAAGATAGTAAATGTAAATATGAACAAAAATGTGCAATAGATATTGTGAAATAGGACATGGTATATTCTTGAGTTATCATTTAAAGTTACAGAAGGAAAACAGTCCTCATCAGGAAATAACCACTCAATAGCATTAAATATTTGTGTTTTCTCTGTAGGCCTCCCATCTTTTGGATAATGAAAGATCAAATCAAATCAAATCAAATCATATCAAATCAAATCCAAGAGGGTTACTTGAACTCCTTAGAAAAGGTGATGAATGAACATACTTCTAAAACTCTGAAAGAAATTAGTGTGGAACTGTCTATCTAGGTAAGACAGGACAGGGCTGGTGCATTCTGTTTGTTACTTCTTCTTCCAAGTTTAGAAAGTGGTAACACCGAAATATATTCTAGAAATACTTAAATTGCTGCAACCAGTATTCAAGGCATTTCCTTTTCTTATTTCATCAAGGTTATTCTTTTCTCGAGTACATTGAGAATACCAAAGAATTAGCACTGTTATAGTAAAATAATGACAATAACACAAAACAACATATAACATGAACAGAAAAAAATCCCCAGAGAGAAATGGGTGGGAACTATTTAAGCACACCAGATCTTTTCTCTCAGAGGGTTCTTTTTTACCTTCAAGATGTCATCACTCTACATACAAGGGCCATCTGCCCAGAACATTTCGGTGACCTCCACCTTGTCAGCAAAGTAAATTCTTAGTTCTTAAAACAAGCACTTTGTAAAACCTTCCTGGTTCAGAAACATTAGCCTATTATCATTTCCTTTCTTGGAGGAATTAGTCATTTACTTTCATCACTGATATTGTGGGCATGGTTCAGAAAGACACAATGTATGCAAAATTATATCTGTTCTAAAAACAGAATCTAATATTTAACTTGAGCCCTGTTTGTATAATTCTGAGTTGTCCCAATACTTTTTTTTTTTTTGTCAATCCTTTTGGCAGGGAAATTACATCTAAATTTTGGGGCATCTCCCAGTACCCATGTGGAAGTGGAATCTTATCTTTGGTTGCCATTGTTTCCTACTGACATCTACTTCTCTCAGGCAGATTGGCTCACTCCTGCTCATCTCTTTCATGGGTCTTGGTACTTGCTGATCTTTTTGAAACATGGCCTTTTCCAAATGAATTCGAATGTAAATTCTAGAAGAGCATTTTCTGTTCCTGATTGGATTGACGTTGAGTCTTGTTAATGTCCTTGGGCTTTTTGTGCTATCCCAACACTCCATAAGTTAGGTCAAAGTTTCCATAAGTTAGGTCAAAGGAAATGTTTTAGAGCACACTGGAGTCAGTGTAGCTGCGCTGTGTAACTCTTGATTGCTCACCATGTGTGTTTGCCTGCTGCAGGTTGTGGGTGCATTCTGTGACCTTGAACAGAAAAAAGATTCAGATTTCCTCTGGTCCCATATCCTAAATTTCCAGAGTGCAATTTCTGCTGTGAGAAAAAACAGGCAATTCTCATGGACACTCAGCAGTCTCTGGCTTGCTCCTTTTCTTCTGAGTGCTCAGACTGCTGAAAGAACCTCCTCTATGTGTAGAAATTTCATGCTGCAAGTAGTCTTCTATTTGTTCTATATTTGGAGAAGAAGAATGAAAGTCAATAATTGGGGCTGCCTGGGAGGGTTCCCTTTGTGGCTCTTTACCCCCTGAAACAATAGATAAATTGTAAGGCTTCTCTTTCTATTAGAGACACTGTGAGTGTGTGTGTGTGTGTGTGTGTGTGTTGGCTTGTTGCCCTTTAATTTTTTGTATGGTGCCATTTTTGGAGATACATGTGTTTTTTTCCTTCTCATATTTTCTCTTTATTATCTATAATTCATATATGCCAATTATAGCAGTCTCAAATTGTCCTGCAGATTATGTTAGATTGAAGTATGACAGGACAGGAAATCATGACCAGCCTGGGACCCTGACAACTTCATGGAGCAGAAATCCCTGCCCTGTTGGCCTAACTGTAGACAATCCTATATATAGATTTCTCTTTCTTTGGAGAATATAATCTTTATTTTTTTCTTTGTGTGTAGCTAGACCTAATTATAAATGACACTGCCAGTTGAACCATTTTACTCTTGAGTTTATGAGTATTGAGTAGATACAAAGGCACACAGTGATCATCCCTCTTCTCAAGGACTTATGTGCCAATCCATATGAGAGGTAAAAGCCTGCCTGGTTCACTTTGGTACAAGGTAAAGTAGAAGAATGAAAGATGTGCAAATGTTGTAAGGCTTCGGAAGAGATCTATCAAGTTTAGTGCACAGCAAATAAGATGAGTGACTCAGCAAGTAATAGATTTTGAAGGAAATGGACACTTTTTTTTTTTTAATGAATGGAGACAGGAAGGGAAGAATTTTCCAAGCAAAATAAATAGCACGAACAAAGGAGCTGACTGCTCAAGTAATGCTGTGTTGACTAGCTTGGCAACATTCTGGTGTGGACAAGAGTAGGAAGAAATAATGTTGGAGAAGCAGGTTAAGGCTACCTCTTAGAGGGACAGAATGTCCATGATTCAGGGTCATCATATGGGAAAAGGCTTTCTCTTTTTTACTTCTATGTACTTCACTTCCACAGTTAAGGCATACAACTTTCTCTAGACCAAATATGTGAGCCTGTGAATCTTTTTTTGTGGTCCTGGGATCAAACTCAAGCTTCAAACTTTCTAGGCAATCACTCTATCATTGAACTGCAGTGTCATTCCCTAGAGTTCTTAGAATGCATATGAAAAACAATATGCATTTAGCTTACATCAGTATTTAGCATGTAAAACTCAGAATAGTCTTTAGCAGTAAGACAATAGACTTGGAAGCCAAGTTTTATTTTTAAAAAAGAGAACTTCATGGTATTTCTTTAAAAGGCTGAGAACAGAGTACTGAGGCCTCAGCTTACAGAATTTTCACCAGTGTTTAAAAATTCTTTAGGCCCCCCCCTTTTTGTGTGTGTGTAGGCCTGAAGTCTTGAAACCCAATAGGAGTTAAAAGTAAGATGACACAGAACTTCCCAAGCTGTATGCTACCTATGGAGTAGAGGTTTTTTTTGGTTTGGTTTTTTGACCCTTGATCTCCAGAGAAGTCCAGACCTATCTGCAGTGACTGTGCCATTTGATTGGTAGCTGTAACCCCTGGATCTGAGCCTCTGGAAATGAATAATTTTACCTGGGACTTGAGTAGAATGGAACTGGACCCTCTTCCTGGGCATGGCTCATGTGATATTCTACAGCTGGCCTTAACTTTAGCAGCTAGCAGGTGGGTGGGCTATATTGTTATCCTTGGCACACATAATTCCTGAAACTGTAGGGTTCATTGTCTAGGGACTCTGGAGTATGAGATGCTGCCAGAGGACCTGTGGTCAGAGTTCAGGGGTGGGAAACCTGCTGAGGGCCCCTGATGGATCCAGTTGAAGCTGTTCTCCTGCATATCTGATACCTTTTCCTATGTACAGTGGTTTTGCTTTTCTATGATGCCAAAGTGAGCATCAGAGTGACTTGTCTAGCTATATACTTGGTTCTACAAATTAACTTCATCCCCGATTTGAATACTTGACATGGGGAAAGATACCAGATGCACCTTTGCATTATACAAAATTTCAATATTCCATTTGTCAACGGAAGAAGAAAAAAACTGATAGATTGGTTAGGTATAATTTTAACTATTAGAAATTTTTGAAAAATTTCAAAAGTTTAAATGATTGTAAAATGTTTGGTGTGAAAATTTGTTTTAAGTTTATCATGTACTTATGGTAATAAAGTTTCTCACTATTGCTGATTGTAAAATTTAAAGAACTTGTCATTGAAAAGTTGATTAAATATTGCTTGTGCATTTTTTAGGGATATAATTGTACACATTATATTTATTCACATAGAGTTAAATTTTAAATCTTTTAAAAGATTGAAAAATTTTAAATCTTTTAAAAGATTGAAAAATATCTTTTGTGTGTTTTATAAAATTCAAAATTTAGTTACCTTCCTAATCTTTGGCTTTTTATTTATCATAGTGTTATGATCTAAAAACAATGTAATGAATTTATTCTGCCTGCCATGTGTTCTCAAATTCCTCCAAGGTACTGTGGTGTTTGGTACAAATATGATCAAGCTTTCTGTTTGTCATGAAAAGGATGGGAAGCACCTACAGAAGAAAAGTCCACTTTCTTTTCAGCATTAGGGATGAAGGAATATCAAGTAAATCAGTAATCAAGGCTTATAGAGCTCTCTCTGTGTGTATGTGGGAACTCTAGATGACTAGACTTCCTCAGGTGTGCTTTGGGAGACTGCAAGATTTAGCCCCGCACTTGGCCAACACTAACAAGGAAACTATGAGCAGTGGTCTAGCTGCACTGTGAGCGGGAGCAGAACAGATAGGCCTGAAGCAGTCTCTCAGAGTCCCTGTGGTTTGGAATGGTAAACAAGGGACAAAGGAATTTCCATTTGCTCCAGCAAGGCAGCATGAACTTACTGACTATGATGTGATCTGATAGTGTCTGAAGTGAGACCATAGAGATTAGCAGTGGGTAAGATTCTCCAAGGCTCAGAGCTGGGTATTCTCACATCACCTCCAAGGAGCCAGACCTAGCTCTCGGTACTCAGGGATCAGGCAGTTCAGTCACTCTGCAGCAAGAATCGGTGTGCAGAGTATGGCATGATGACCTGAGAATCCCTTCCACAGGTGGCCAGAAGGCTGCGACAAGCCCCATTTCCATAGATGGTGGCTGTCTGGGGGAAAGTAGGAAGTGAGGGAGAAAAATCTGAAAGATTGAACAGTTGGCAAAAGGTCTGAGTCATCCCAAAGACATCATGCAAACTAGATATGGTAAAAGGCCAAATTGGAATAGATTGAATCTTTAAATTTCATGATTTAAACTGCTTAAAATAGAAGAGATTAAAATGTTACTAACTGCAAGTCTAAGTTTTACATGCTGCTTACCTTTCTGGGAAGGTGAAAGGAAACTAAACTCCTGGCCACATCTGAAAACAATAGAAGGGACTGAGTATCTTCCCTACACTGGACAAGGGCTTCAACTTCATTTCACAGGACCCAAGAGACCTGTAAGTGTTTCTTGGTATCAGCAGCTCTGTCTGCATTGCAGATTTTGCTCACCTGAAATTCCCAGTTCTTCCAGAATGGACACATACTACTCCTGGTAGAAGAAACCTAACTCTTCTTCCTTCAAAAACCCCAAATAAAAATGTCTTTTTAGTGGAAATCATAAAGTTTCTTGTTAGGGAATAGTTCAAAGATTTCTTTAAAATAATCTGGCCTAATGAATATTCTCATAAGAATTTTTAATTCAGTTCACACTGCCTTCTTTCCCTAAGTCCTAAAATATATTAAAATTGCTTTAAGTAACAGAATGGTGATGAATTCCCTTACATAAAGTGGCTATAACTAGAGATTGTTTTTAAAAATCTGGCATTGAGACATCACTAAAAACATTCTCCAAGGTCTGCAGAAAGGATCTTGGAAATGGTATGTAATGCATTAATTCTAACTTGCTGCTTCCCACATGCCAAGGAATAATCTTTTTAAATTTAAAGCTGAAAATATTGAATATATGAAATAGTTTTCAGTCATAAATGGTGCATTGTGAAGTGTCTGTCATTTATATCTCTTGATAATATCCAGAGTGAAGACAAATAAATAGGAAAGCAGACCAAGGAGTGTCTGCAGCAGCCCTACCCTTTCCTTCAGTGTCCTGGCCTCAGAGGACAGAAACACTACATGCAGTGTATTTCGCTTAGGATCTTGGCCTCTGCTCCTCTGTCTGGCTCCTTCTCTCTTTTTTCCTGGGTTGTATTTTAATGTGGGTTCTTTTTCTAGAAACGTTCATATTTTATCACATAGTGTTTAAAAGTAATGTAGTAAACACACTTTGTAATTAAAAAATACCTTTCTAATAGGTTTTCTTTATTGAAAAAAGACCTCGGTTAAGAGCTTCAGTTTTGTATGGCATATAGGAAAATATGCATATTTCTCCTTAAAATTACAAGTTCTTTACTACTTTGTCCTATTCACACCACTAATTTAAATATTACAGTGACTAGTTGGTTTGTGAAAGATGCCTAAGTGAACTAAGTTAGGCGTGATGAATGCTTAGCTTTTGAATAAAAACATCTTCCTTTGTTAGCAAGCTCCCCACCTCACCTACCTCCCCAGACATCTCTATGTGGAGAACATGCAACGCCTTGATTTCAGGGGAGGCTGTCATGTCTCTTTCATGAGAATTAAGTCTTCGGTTGATGGTAAAGTCTGCCTTTCTTCTGACATTTTTTCTTATCTTTGGAAAGGAAAATGCAACTTGTTCACAATTTAAATGAATTATAAGCTCTTTTTCTCTGTGAAAGGATAAATATTAAGCTGGGGGATGTTAATTACTCTTTGACCCTGGACCTGCTTTGGAACGATTCTCTTTGGTGAATGAATGCAGTTCATACACAGCAGGGACAGCCATCAGAAGCTTTTGGAAGGAAGCTCATAGTGCACAGTAATAACTGAGCATTAAGAGAATTAGTCTTACAGGTGCTGTAAAGTGGTTAAAAGACGAAAAGTGAAATATAAGCACTAAGCAGCCCGGTATTTTGGGGGAAGAAGTGCAGTAAATGTAATCAGAACCCTGCTTCAGCTGAGCAGGCTGATTCACACTCACTTATTGTTGATAAAACTTCCAACAAAACTGCTTTTTCTTTTAATTTTTATTTTAAAGAGAATAAAACAAAGCAAAGCAAAGCAAAATAAAACGAAATGGAACAAAGCAGAGCAGAGTAAAACAATGCAAATAACACAAGATTTCACAAAGAAAGCGGAAATCAATAGTGGCTACTATGGTGTCTCGTTTCCTTTGAAACAGTTGTCTATTCTTTCACACACAATAAGTTAATCAGAGCTTCTTTTTCTTCTCTCCTGCAACTGTGAAGATAATTTCCAGAAGTGCAAAATTTTTACTTGTGAAAGCATTGTGCAATTTCCGTAATTGTGAAAAGAAAAGTCAGGCAAACGATATTAATATGGTAGGTACTCAGATATTTGTTGCTTTGATTTTTAGGTCCTCTATAGATTAGTGGTTTTGATGACCCGGCACTAGATGGCGCCGTGGCACCGCGGAGGCTGCCGGAGGTGTCGGAGAGGGTGAGCTCTCTGATTTTGCAATTAGTCAACAGTGTAAGTGGAGCTTTAATTCAAGTCCTTCCCTTCTCATTCTATATAACGAGAAATCATAACCTTTTAAAAATAGTGGAGGAGGGACAGAGACCTATGTATTATTTTATCCTTGGAGAAAGTGAGTTCTATTTGATTTAATTCTCACTTTGAGGGGAAGAAGGCGAGCAAGCTGTTTCTCAGTGTGTGACATTGGATAATGCGTGATGAAAGTGTTGATTCCTCCCACAGCTAACTCTGTGCCACATGAGCAGCTGGAAGGTGACTTGAGCTTTGCAGAAATGAAAGTGCATGACTGATTCTCACAACGAGAGCATGCTTTCTAGTCTCTCCTTCTCTGAAAGCTAATGACTAATTTTCATTATAATAAAAGTATTGCTTTTCTCATAGTCCTTGGAAATTCCCACAATAGGCCAAAATGTTTATTTGCTATTTTTTACTTTAAAATAAAAAAGAAGAAAAACAAGTTTAAAAAATTAAGACAATGATACAGAGTTTCAAAACAGAATAATAGGGGATTAACCATGGTTAATATATTGCAAATTGTTGTCCTCAAAGTAGTTGTTCATTTTACCAGATATATTCATGAAAAAAATGAAAGCGCAAACCGTTCTTTTTGTTGGACTAACAGATTAGTAGTATAATTATCTATCATATATATATATATATTTTTTTTTTCCCTTCTTTTGATTCTTCTTTCTTCCATCCCAGTTTTTCCTTCCCTGTTTAGCCATTTTCTCCTCTTTTGCTTTTACACTTCTATTGTACGTTTGGGATTCCACTAACTCCTTCAGTATTTCATACTAGGGAGACAACATGATATGTAAATCCAAACCATTTCACCCTTTAGCATGCTCTCAAGTTGCATCCATTTACCTAAAAGAGCCTTGAGATTTTCCTTTTTTATAGCTAAGTAGCACTCCATTGTATAAAAATAGTACATCTTTCTTGTCCATTCAGCAGTTGGTGGGCAAGCTACCCCTGTTTTTTTCTGGGTTCTTGTCACATGGAGAATTGTTTTCTCTCCTTTAACTTTTAGTCTATGAATTTCCTTTTGAGTCAATGTATTTCTTGTATACAGCATATTGATGGATTTTATTTCTTGATCCATTCTACCCATGTTTCTTTTTGTTGGTGAATTGAGGCCATTTTCATTAATGGTTTCGACTGATATATATATTGGCTTGTCTTTGTCATGTTGTTTTCCTGCTGTTAATTCTCTATTCTTCCCCTTTGTTTAATTTCTTGCCCTACTTGGTGGTTTCTTTCTGTTCTTGGAATTGTGATCATTTTTTATCTCTTTCTAAAATATCTTTCAGTACTCTTTATAGGGTTGGTTTGGTGGTCATAAACTTCTGCAGCTGTTCTTATTTCTTCATTATCTTATTTCTTCATTAATTTTGAAAAATAGTTTTGCAGGATACATCAATCTGGGTTGGAATTTGTTTTCTTTAAAGGATTTGAAGTAATTTATTCCAAGCTCTTCTTGATTTGATGGTTTGTGTTGAGAAGTTGGCCATGATTCTGATGGGTTTTCCTTTATAAGTGATCCGTTACTTTTCTCTAACAGCTTTTAATATTCTGTTCTTGTGCTGAATTTCTGGAATCTTGATTATTATACAAGATGGGTGTAGACGTATTTTGGTTATGGCTAGTTGGCATTCTATATGCCTTACTTATCTGTTTGTTAGGTCCTTTTCCCATGCTTGGGAAGTTTTCTGCTATTACTTCTGTAAATAGTCTTTTTATGTCATTTGTTTTGACTCCTTTTTGATGACACTTATCAGTCTTAAATTATTTTTCTTTGTGTTATCTTGCAATTGTTGAATTGTTATTTCTTTGTTCCTTATTATTTTTAAGATCTTCCCTTTGCTACAATCCTGTCTTTGAGGTCTGAAAGTCTAACCTCAGCCTTGTTCAAGTGGCCATATGAAAATTTCAATGAATTTTTAAATTTTCCTGATATTTCTTTGAATCTATTTCATTCCTTCTTATTCTTTCCTATATTGTTCCCCCAAGAGTGCCATCATTTTCCTATGCTCCTTTTTTTTTAAAAAAATATATGTCTCCTTTAGATATGCTTAGCAATTATTTCATTATCATTTCTTCTTTTATCTGAGATATTGTTTCTGACCTGATTTCTTTTACGGCTTCATGAAGTTGTTTTGTGACTTCAGTTGTTATTCTTTCAGAAATTTCATGTGTATGACTTATAGTTTCTTCTATGTCTATGTGTGCTGGACTTGTTCTATGTGGGCTGGAGGTCTGAGGATTGCATTTTACTCCTTTGTGTTGACATTTTCCTGGATTCTTCTGGATAAGAAGTTCATGGGCCCCAAGTGCTTCCTGTTGGCTGCCCATCTGCAATATAGGGGAATGGGCCAGGCACTTGAGTTTCTCCAAATTTAAGTTCCTGGGGAGGTAGTGGAGCACAGGGAAGGCTTCTCTAGACCTGCATGGCTACACTGAGACTCCCCTAGTGGCAGCTGGTGGGTTCCCCAGGGGCATGGCTAGCTGCTTCTACTGGCCTGCACTGGCTTATAGGTGGGAAAGTCCCCCAATGGTGGCCAATGGGTGCTCTTATTTGCCCTTTAAAACAATTTGTAATGATTCAGTCTGTTAATGATTTTGAAAATAATTGAACAGATAGGCCTTAAAGAATTTGAACGTATAAGAGCAAATTCTAGTAGAAGAGAACCCTAGCTTTCACTGTGAATGGAATTATCTTTGTGAAGTCGAGAAATAAAGTTACCTTTGCACCCTGTGTTAAAGGTGTGGGTAATACGGTATTCTAACTTGTTAATTTAAATTTTGATCCATTTAATGTCTAAAACATTTGAAAAAGTTTAATTCTACTAAAAAAATTTGAGAAGGAAAAAAATCATTCACCAAGATACATGCTTCTGATTGACTGCACCTTTACAGTGACGTTGTGATCATTCATTTTGATATGTCTACTTGAATAAGACTTGCCTAACAGATTAGTAAAACTCTGGGTGTGTCTGTGAATGACTGACAGGTAGAATGCAAACTGAGGAGAGAAATCCATCCCGTGACACCAACCAATAGGCTTCTAGTCTGGAGAGATTAAAAAGGAAAGGAAGGGTGTGTTCCCATTTCTTCTTCAGAGGAGCTCCAGTATTCATCACTATGTTTGGACTTTTGCCTCCACTTCCTTAGAGTTTTCAGGACAAACTTCAACCTTTCAATATAGACCTGTGGTTTTCCAACATGTGCTCCCAGGGGACTTTGCACTGAGTTCATATCCTTTGACCTTCAGTTAGATCCTCCTCCACCTCCAGCATGCAGGTGGTTATTTTGCATTCTTTCATTCCTGATTCTGCAGATCAGCCTGGCAGTGGGGGAAAAACTGCTTACCTCACCGGGACCAGAAAGCAGAAAGTGAAAGGAGGAAGTGGGGAGGGAGCTAAACCCTTCTAGGCTGTGCTCCAATGACCTGCCTCTGTCTCAAAATATAAAAGGGCTGAGGATGTAGCTAAGTGTGCAGGCCTTCAGTTCATTCCCCAGTACTGAAAAACCATTAGATAGAATCTAAAATTGCATTCATGTATCTCTTACAAAATAATTCTGTCCTTTTAATAAATGCTACTAATTATAAAATTGAATTGTAAAAATTCAATTAAGAAAAATACCAAATAGTGGTTTAAGGAGCTTAATTTATCATTCTATAGTGAACATGCAGTTCCTGTGATAAGAAAAATTAAATGTTGCTAATAAAGATATTAACCTATCAAGTCATGTGGGAGCTATTTAGAGAGAAGAAGTAGGAGAGTAAATCATATTATCAAGTATTATGAAGTAAAATTTTACTGGGGAAGAATACTAGAATGTTTTTCTCAAGACCCATGAGAATCATAAATCCATGGAAACTAAGGAGTCTCATTTTGCTTTGCTAAAAAAGAACTGTGTGTAAAGCTTTATCTTAGGGCATGAATTTGCATTTATAAAAAGCTACAAAGATTTTTATAATACCTTGCTTTTAGTCACTTCCTCATTCTACTTCTTTTATTGTGGGTCAGTTCTGTACAGTGGGAACCCTGTGGTAGTAATTGTTAATATACAGAATTTAGTGTTCAATTATTATAGGTGGGTGTCATTTAAAAAATATTTGTTAAACAAGGTCTGTATCTTGCATGCTCTATAGAAAATGTAAATTCATGGTTTTTCTACATGACCTCGTAAGTGAAGGCATCATGATATACATCCTACCTTAGTCAAAATACAACACTGTACATATGAACATTTTGCTTTTATAGGAGTTTTATTTTAATTTCTTAAGGTTTTATAGACGATATAGAAATTATAGTTAAGAACAGATTTTTGCTGATCCTTTAAGGCAGAGATTTCCTGTCCCCTGGGCTGGAAAAACTTCAGGAAGGAGCTTCTCAGTCTGTCTGTGAGAGACAAGTGTGTTTTGATGAGAAGTAAAATGAGTGTTCCATGATTCTAGAACCACATTAAAAAGGGCCAGCACCTAGAATAGTTCAATGGCCTATCCAGTAGTGTTTCTTTTTCTTTTACTTTTTTTTTTCTTTCTTTCAGTTTTTTGAGATGGGGTCTCATTCCATAGTTTAGGCTGATCTTGAACTTGCAGTGATTCTCCTGTCTCAGCTTCTCAATAGTAATGTTCCTTAAACACTCAATTGGAATTACTTGAAAAGGTTACTGCCAAGATTTTTGCCTCCATCCCTATTTTCTGATTTAGTGGATCTGGTTGTGGGGTCTGAAGTTATGTATTTCTAGTATGTTACCAAGTGATGCTGCTACAGTTGTTTGAGAACCACATTTTGAGAAACACTGACCTACAGGGCCAAACTACCCACCTAGCTTGATTAGGAATTTGCTAATCCAGAGAGCACAGGAGGTGTGGAAAGCTGAAAGCACTGAAAATGAGAGTGAAGCTCATGAGACTTGATGTGAAATGCTTTTAAGGGAGCCTGTGGTTGACACTGACCTTGAGGGCAGTCGCTGCCCTCCACTTTCACACAATGGCAAGAAGACCAGTCATTGCTTAGAAAAAGGAACAGTTTGTGAGTTTGAAGTCAGCTGAGACTTGTATCTGAGTTTCTATTCAGCTTTGCAATGCCAGACTAAGCCATTTAACTTCTGAAAGTCATAGTTGCTTTTTATTAAGCTAATGCCACAGAGTAAGTTCTCAAAAACAACAGCACAGAAGATATTTGTCCTTTCTGAGTTAGTGGAAGCTCCCGGAGAGTGTAAATGAAGATATCTTCCCTCTGTGCATCTGCAGCAGCCAGGGCAGGGGCACACAGAACCTGGTTTGGCCATGTAGGTATTCTTTTTGAACTGAGGGGTGGATCAGTGAGGGAGACAAAGAGGAAAGGATTGTTATATTTGGTAGTGGTTACAGCCTATGGTGTGCGTCTGCAGGGGCAGCAGCATCTAGAAGTAATGGCATTGTATCTACTGCTAAAATTGCTTAGTGCCTTCACCTCCTCTGGGACATTGTCCAGATGTTAGCTTCGTGAGGTATCCTTATTTTAAAGAACAATGTCTGCTTCCCACCATACAGAACTTGCTTTCCCCATTCCTGATTTAGTTTTTCTTTAAACATTGGTTCTACAAGGCTGCATAGTGTTCTTATTTGATATTCCTGACTTGCTCATTAGATTTTAAGATTCAGAAAGGAAGAGATTTTTTTCTCTTGCATACTGTTGTATCTCAAAGGTCAGAAAAATACCTGACGCATAATGGCACTTGGTGAGTGTTTCCTAAATGAACAAACACTGTGAGTCTATCGCATTTACCAGTAGATTCACTGTTTGCCTGAAAAAACGAAGATCTATTTCTTCCTTGAAATTATTGACCCTGGAGATAACTAATACTATGAGAAGTGTTTTTAGTAGCTTTTATGAAGTGTTTCATTCTACCTAGTGGAGTAGTTTTTATAATTTGATGTAGAAAAACTATCAGCTGAGAATATTTCTTCTTAGTCAAGATTTGGTAACATAAAAATATGAAGTAGCTTTGTGTCTTTTTCTCTAGGTGGTTGTTTGCTTGCTATTAATGGTGCCCAGTCAAATATTTGGCATTTCAATAATATCTTGGGCAGATCTCACTGCCTTGTGGACACTTTGGGGAATAAAATTCTTGTGTAGTTTAAGTCAATACAGTAAATAGCCTCATCAACAGAGAAAGAGTTCTCAATGGCCTGGGCCTGGGACCCACAGAAACTTCCTTAGTGAGGTGCCTGCCTTGGTGGGAGCCTGGTTTGTTGCTTGTCTCCTTTTGAATTTCCTTTCTTCCCAGGGGGATCCTTTTCCCTCTTATGTGCCAGGCTTTGGGAAGAAGAGTAGGGGAAGGGGCCGATGTCCAACATAGAAAAAGAGGTCTGCACTTCTCCATTGCCTGGTCACATCCTTTGCAGAGCAGGCATCTAGAGAGAATTATGTCATTGTCTGGTGGGCATTCTCTGGCTAGAGAGAATTATGTCATTGTCTGGTGGGCATTCTCTGGCCACACAGTCTCAGCTTGGCTAACATTCACATAGTCCACTTAACCCAGAAGAACTGCACCTAAAGGCTGCATTGCTGATTTTCTTCCTCCAGCCTTCTCCCCACAACTAGTTTTCTTTTATTCTCAGAGGGACAAACAAATCAACAAATTCACTCACAAATGGAGTCCACCTGGAGAACTGGTGCTAGTGTTCTTGAAGCCACTACTAATTTCTTCTAGCTTTTGACCTGAGGGTAGAACAGTCTTGTCCCTGGAGAAAAGAAAAGCCATAATAATGTCACTTCATGCTACGGTTAAATAACAGGATGCTCTTGGTAATTCAGGTCAGACAATGCTTTGCTGGGTAGGACTCTTCCTTACCTTGCAGTGTATTTAGCATCCTTACATCTTGTCTGTTAAACATCAGTAACATCTCTAGAAAACACATCCTTACATTTTCAACTTCCATTCAGTTTGCAAATCACTGATAAGCTAACTGAGTAAATTTAGGGATTCTGTAACTTCTAATCTATTACTTCTATAGGGCAGAGGGAGTAGTGGGTGATAGCTGCGTAACTGGTAAGTTCTGCAGATATGTCTGGAAGTTCAAACGTGGAGGTGCTTAATGCTTGTTATCCTCAGCTTTTGGCTTTAGTTGGAATTCTGAGATAAGAGAAAGAGACTTTCATCATCCTAGTGCAAGCTGAAAGCTATATGTGTCCAAATCACAGTATGTAATGTATTATGTCTAAAGGTTTGTTTCTATAGCTAGACTCCTCCTGGTGTGTGTGTTCCAGTAAGTCTCAATCAGAAAACTTGTCCCTTTCCTACTTCTTTCCTCCAGGTTTTTATTGAGGGTCCCTATTCTCTAGTGATCATAACTGTTACTAATCTTCTATATTGCAAGACCTTCTGAATCAAAGCAGTTAATTTTTATGCACCTATAATTTTACAGAATGACAGAATCAAAGCTAATGCGTTGTTTTCAGTTGATCCATAAAAACATCACTTGTTAGGTTAAAATCACTGAATATTAGCTATTTTATGTAATTCATTATACTTATGTAAGTGGATTTAGTACCTAATTTAAGTGTAATCATATAGTGTTAGCAAAAAGGATTATTTATGATTGTGGCAGAGCTTGAGACATCACCTTATTTGTGAGAAATAGACTCAGACTTTACCTTTGTTTATTGAATTATTCTAATCTGAAGAACACAACAGAAAGGGCACTAATGTAGGCAAGAATTTGCATTCTTTTACAAGCATGATTTTATTTGATTTTCATGTTGCCTCCAAACCAATTTGACAGAGGAGTATTTGTGCTTTTTTAGTAGTACAAGTAAAAATGGACCAAGTTTCCACACATGTGTAAACATTTAACCAACACTACCTTATCCTTAGTTCTGTCTTAGTCTTTCAACATATGAAACCCAAAAGTACTAAAAAATGATAGCATGGGAAGAGATTAAGGAATTATAGGCAAATTCTAGGCAGATTTTTTTTTATAGTAACACAGAAGAAACATAAGCCTTACATTTAATTATGCATCCCTTTGGATGCATCTGTCTTTTGGATATGACACTATAGAGTTAATGGGTAAATAACAATTAGAGCAAGTAGTTAATAACACTTGGTTTGTATTGGTCTCTTAAAAATACACTTCAAAAATTTTTAAAAAATTATTTTGAAGGTAGTAAAATACAACAGAACAAGACAGAACAAAGCCAATTGAGACAATGCAGTGAAACTGGTATAGAACATCACAGCAGATTACCGGGATAACAGTAATAAGTACCATGGTATATTTCATTATTTTTACAATAGTTGTCCTTTCAATCAGGTATAGCAAAATCACACCAAATACAGAACATTATAGAATTTATCAAAACAGAATATTGAGTAGAGCAATACAATTGATCAGAACAAAGCAAAACAGTGATAACAATATTTGCCTTTGAAGAGATGGTAGAAGGAAATCTCCCATATTTGCTATACTGCATATGGTCAGCCTCCCAAGAGATGCTCAGATCTCTGGCTCCCAATTGCTAAAGGGGGGAGGTGCAGAAGGATGGGATGTTTGATTCTCAGCATGCACGCTGGTAGGCTCAGCGCTGCTTACCAGAGAGAGGAGCGGGTTGCTTTGTTTCCCAGGGCCCTATGTTCCAATGTGGCATAGCTCTTGGGAGACACTGGCTGGTTCATTCCCTGGGACACCTGCCACTTGCTTGAGCCACAGCTGCTTACCAGGGACTAAAATTATACTTTTGACCAAAAAGATAATTAAGAAAATGTCAAGTAACTTATCTTCAGCAGTTAAGTAATGATAGCCTGATGTCCTTGCTTCATTTGATAACTTAGATAGAATAGTCACAATATGAGTATGAGATGGCTGTAAGCTAGTGATATCTCAAATGACTCCTGCTATCATGCACTTGAATAAAAGCAGCTTTTTCAGTTGTGCTCCAACTTGTTTAATTTTTAATAATGGACCATATGATCTCAATTTTATAGCAGGAATGCATCTTAATAAAGCCTGGCAATCAGCACATGTATACACCTTTTCAATGCTATTATTCAGTTTTGCCCCTTAACTTTTCTTACTTGATGAATGTGACCAATGCAGCCTCCAGCTCTCTGCATTTAAGAAGTAATGTATGGCAGGCTTCTACCTTGGGTTAACTACACCAGGTGATCTATTGCACGTGTTTGGCCATTTTTAATTGAAGGATTAGTAGCACTGACATAGCAAAAATTGACTTTTGCGGTCAAGGGAGCCAATATTTGTTTAGTGCTTTGCAGTCACAGATTACAGCACTTCTCTTTTATTGTCTCATTTTATATTTACATTGACTCCATGGAGTAGATTTAACAATTCAAAGTTTGAAGAATATTATTGGAGAATGTTCTTACCTCTTTTTTTCCTTTATGTGAACTATGTATGTCTGGCTCTTATGTATATTAATTTTGGTGGCTAGTTGAGATGAAATGGTTAAACTTCATCCTTTTAAACTCCAAGCTCCTCAGGTAACATTTTGAGAGATACAATTACATGTATTGGGTTTTTGTAAGGGTAGGAATGATATATATAATGATGCTTGTGTTTTGAACTAGTTTCTTCTGGCAAGCTCTTGTGATTCTCTTGGAATGAAGAAATTTCTTCATGAGTAAGCCACATTATATATGCACAGCATTTTTAGTAACATCATCTGTGATATTGTTCTAATCAGGAAGCAGACATGGTGACTTCTGATCAACAAAAGGCCTGGAGAATAATTATTGTGGAATCACTTATTCACTATTGTTCTTTTAAATCTTATTAAGCACCTGCCCCAAACAGTGGGTACCCTGTAAATATATGTTGAATGAATGAATAAATCAATGACAGCAGGTAGATTGATCAATATACCATTTTGAAATTGACAACCATTTATCCTTTGCATTAAACAAAATGACCATTGACAAATTCCTTGGCATTTTTTCTTAAGGACTTTAGTTTTCCAAGAACAGGTTTGTGTTATGCTCACCTTTACACCTCTGACACACTTTTTAAAAAGCAGAGCATCATATATATTTTTATAGTCTGTTTTATTGAATGGAAGAATAGGGAATTAATTCTTTTTTCTGTCTTGTAATGTCATAGCTAAAATTCTCATTCTTCATTAAACATCTCAACAAAGATCTTGAAAATAGGAACACTTTCATATTTAGTCTTCACTGAAATTAAAAAGACTCCTGATGGAAATATAAATAAACAGTAATGAGACAAGACCCTGGGAGAACTAAATTTTTAAAGGATAGAGCAGAAAATACTTTTGATTAGTTGGGATGAACAGAATCACTATAAAGAGAGTAAAAATATAGAAGATACTTTATTTTACTTGTAAGTAAGGCAGCTGGCTAGTGGAAGAGCCTGAGATAGAGTGGGATGACCAGTCATACTGATAAAAATTAAGAATAGTCAGTGATGTGGGACTTTGGACAAAGAATGAACTTTCTCAGGCAGCATAGAAAATGCATCCTCTCCCGATTAAGATCCTGAATTTCAAGGAAATTATTAGACAAATTAACCAGTTCCTTCAGAGATCTCAGTAAGTACCTGTAAGCACTGTGTGAAAGAACCTGAATCCCAATTGGTCATTTTAATTCCACAGACACCTGGGTGGGTGACCAGAACATCTGGACCATCCCTTCTCAAAAATCCATCTGTTTTACAAGTCATAGATTAGCCAAGGTTAATGATGTCAGCCATATACTCTTGGTACGTGCCCCTCTTCCTTGTTGGATCAATAGTAACTAAGTGGCTCTACTTGTAATCCTTGGTAGGTTGATTGCAGTTTGACCTACATTGTACCCACATTGTGACTTTCTGTATAAATTACCCCTGACAAAGGGTTTTGGTGGCAACTGACTTGGAACCCCTCTGTCTCTCAGGAGACATCTCTCAATAAAACCTTTCCTATTCTTAACCTTCCTCATCCTTTGGAATTCCTTCTTTGATTTCAGGAGACACACACTTAGCACATCTGACATCTAGCAAGTTGGGAAGTTATGTTTCTACTGTATCATAAAAACCCAGGAAGATAATGTGGCATTTTTCTTCCTAAGAGAGGAAAATGATATTTTTTTAAAAAGTTTTCTGATTTGGAATTCAGCACATGGTTCTTGCATAGTCCCCATATAATTTGTTTCAGTCACAAAGTCAAAAACAAAAATAACCCTAGAATGTTATTTCTGGTTGCAGCAATAGAAGGAACTGAAAACAACTGACAGGTTAGGCTTGGAGGCAGGGCTGGAGCCTCCAAAGTTGGAGGAAGGTGCAGAGTGCCGATATTTTCTGTCACTGTTGTTCTAAGAGGCAGTTGCCAGTTTGGGCTGATTATTAATAGAGGAATCTGCAGTGTCACAGGTAATTACCTGAGTGAAGCCTCATGTAGCAGGACTTGGATGAAACTGTCAGGAAAGTGCAAATTCCTCGAGTCTTGAGCAATATTCCCCCAGCTCCCTTCGCGTTTTCTCCTTTTATCCAGGAAGTTTGCAAAACACTGATGCATTTTAAGAGTTGTTATCCCAGATTCCCTAGTGGATGTTTTCTTTCCTTCGGAGAAAAGCATTAGATTGCTTACTGACTGGAAAACAAATAACTGGGGGTGAATGAATGGAGCAGAGTCAAGAGGATCTATATAAACAGAATCTCTTACTGCATCTTTTATTCTTGGGGACTTTGGGAGGACATCATTTGTGTTACCGAGTAACCAGGGTGTCTGTGATACAGAGGAAATAACTGTGACTCCCAAACTGCTAGATGTCCAATATGTGGAGTTCGTGTTCCCCAAAGCTAAAGAACAAATTCTAAAGAACAATGGAGGTTAAGATTAGGAAATATTTATTGAGGGGGGAGTGTGTGTGGGGGAGACAGAGAGAGAGAGAGAGAGAGAGAGAGAGGGGAGAGAGCTCCTCAGAGATAGGAGGGGACCTGAAAAATGGGTTGCTGTGGATCCCACTTTATAGAGGAGGTTTTATAGAGCAAAAGCATGAAGTGAGTACAAAAATCACAAGGTGGGTACAATGAGGGATAAAACTATGATCAATCAATAGGATTACAAGTATAGTCACTTAGGTAATATTGGTCCAATGGGGCAGCAGATAATGTAACATGGAAAGAACATGTGTCCATGGAAAGAACAAAGACCATTTCAGGAAGGGATAAATCAGGGAGTCTTGGTCACCCACGGGTGTGACTGATGTTAATTTATTGTTTATCTCTCTGGGCAGGCAGCTCTACACATACTCTATAACGAACAGCTCAGCAACTCTATTGCTTGCCTTAGAGGAAAAATGTTAGCATGGAGTTGATAAGACTTAAGCGGCATTTGGTCCTCCAGTGTCAGAGATGCTCTCAAAGTGGCTATAAATCACCATGGGAAGTATGTGTAGAGCTGGAAAGACAGATCCTTAGACTGTGGTCTTCACATGGCCTGGTTAGGAAGTTTGTGTCTTTAAAAATATTAAATCATTCTCCAAATGTAATGTGTTTCCATCCTCTGTGCTGATTCCCCTGAAACCCCAGCCCTGTCTGACTGCCTTTAATGTTTTTACCTAGTTTAACTGTGGAAGACATCTGCACATTTACATTTTAATTTTATTTTTGATTCAATAATTTTTTATTTTTTACAGAGAAAGGCAAAAGTACTCCCCCTTGTTTCTTCTCAGTTAGGTCTAACTGTAAATTACCGTCACCTGTTGTGGCCAAAGTGTTCCATAGGACACAACTGTTTTGAAACATTTAAGCTATTGCAAAATCAACAGAGAATCCTAAGTGGAAAATGGAAGGTGGTTTCTAAAAGGCAGCAGAGCCCCTGGTTTGTATTCTGGCCGCTGGTGGAAAACCCTGCACATCCTGCTGGGCTTCTCCCTGCCGCAGTTGATTAATCCTGCAGCTTCAACAATTGAGGCTCTTTTGCCCCTCAGCTGTTAAGTTTTCCTGTCCCTAGAAGACACCCAAGACTTACTAAAATTGAAAAATTTTAGTTTTTTTCAAAGATTATTTGTAACTCATCCTTTCCTGAAAGAAAAATCAGCTTTAAAAAAAGAGTCATTTAGTAGTACAACGAAACCAAACAGGATAGTTCTCATTTCTGTCTCTCACAAACAAAGAAGATGGAGATTTATTTATTTTTGAGACAGGGTTTCACTATGTAGCCCAGGCTGGCCTCAAATTTGTAGTATTCCTGCCTCAGCTTTCCAAAATGAGTAGCCAGAATTACAGGAGTGCACTATCATGCCCTGCTAGAATATGAAGATTTAAAGCTTACAGCTTTAAGGTTGAGAAGTTTTCTTCTTGGTGGGTGGGAAAGAAGCCAATTGGCAAATGGATTTTGAAATTCTGCAGGCCAGGGTTAGGTATTTCTGTAGCCCTCTGTGTTGTTAGGAATGAGCTCTTAGGATGGTGTTGATGCCTCTAGAATGTACATAACTGTGTGCATGGTTGTATAGATAGCTGAGGTTTATTTTATGAATGTGTATAATTATCCATGTCTTGGGACACCTGATAGGAAAACTGCCATGATGATGTGTCCTTTAGTATAGCAAAGAGAGAAGGCTGAGCCGCTTAAGTCTTATCAACTCCATGCTAACATTTTTCCTCTAAGGCAAGCAATAGAGTTGCTGAGCTGTTCGTTATAGAGTATGTGTAGAGCTGGAAAGACAGATCCTTAGACTGTGGTCTTCACATGGCCTGGTTAGGAAGTTTGTGTCTTTAAAAATATTAAATCATTCTCCAAAGTTCCAAACAGGGTGAAGGCCAACCAAAAATGGTCAGCCTGAGTCTGGCTGACAACTGACCTTTGCATGTTGGATAACTAACCTGTGGTGACCAATGAGATGGCCAATGAGATCATTTTCTATATCAAAACCTGAATATTTAACAGGTTCAGCTGAAATGAACAGTGCACATTAACTTACCATTTAGTGGAATTCTTAACATTCTAGTACGATTGTCAGTGAATGTAACCTTTGTTGTATTAGCAAAGTCTGCTAACAGACAATGTGCACTATTGACGGCTGCACGTTTTCTGATGCCTTTGGCATTTGGTCCTCCAGTGTCAGAGATGCTCTCAAAGTGGCTATAAATCACCATGGGAAACAACATATTTATGCCTTAATGTGGAATAAATTGGAAAACATTATAAATTGCTATTTTTCCTCAGCATTTTTATGCAGATAAAATCTGGGTAAGACAATCATTAAGGGAATCAAAGAAAGGGAAATGATTTCATAAAAAGCAATAAATTATCCAGAAATGGTTCTTGGGCAGATCTGGCTGTGTTCTATAGACTTCTAGGCAGAGGACATGATGAGTAAGAACTGTGGTTACTTCCATATGCTTACGTTTATTTGTGTAAAAATACATGTTTGTAGGCATGGATCAGGAATACGTAAGCATGTATACAAGTCTTTTTGGTGCTAGGAGCTGAACTCAGGGATTCCTGCATGTGTAGTACACAATGCTCTGACACTGAGTTGCACCTAGTCTCAACCTCCATTTTTAGCATGTATGAACACCACTACATTCTCCACTAGTTCTTTTCCAGAGCTTAGATTCTACTGAACCTGAGTAAGTGGAGTCCCTCCAGTTGATTTAGGAGTTTTGGTCTGTGGTATAGTCAGAAAGGTGTAATTTACTGAATTATGAGTGGAAGCCAGATAGGGAACAAAAGAATCAAGAGATCCAGGGGCTGAGCTGCCCTTCTGACAGGAATATTGGCCTTCGTGGAGTTAGAAGGCCAGGATCAGGATCTGTGGGTCCAGAGACCGCCATGTTTTCCCAATAGATTGGCTGCACCAGCCCACTTTGATGATGTGGAGGACTCCACTGGGAAGACTTTTCAGACTGATGAAGAGGCATTATTCTTCTCATCCACATTTCTCCAATATCTCACAGTCATCTTAATGGCCACTCTTTTTCCTCTCTAAGAGCAAAAGAAAAAGTGAATTACTTTCATTTCATTTCATTGTGTGTTCAATTCAGAGGCTCTTCCTTTTGTTTTTGGCTTAGTTTCTCAGAGAAATGATTTTATTTTGAGTTTATTCATAATTCCTCAGGCAGCTGAATATGCGGCTCCACAGCATGTCAAGCTGAGTGCTGGCTGTCAGGTCCAGGAATGCTGCAGTTCCCAAGGATGCTTTCAAGGTTTTCTGTTATGCCAGTAATGGGATTTATACCACAGAATGTTTTTGTCTTGTTTATATGTATTACATTGTGCTGCTAAATTGCAAAAATGGTATTTAGTCTGCAGTGATTTTTGGTATCATGCCTCTATTCAAACAGTGTTTGGTTTGGATGTAATGATTTGTTTAGGACTAAAATCATGTAGCTAGAAAGACAGAAAGACATTTATATTACCATTTCTGTTTGGTTTGCATCTATGTCTGATTTCCTCAGCATGCTCTTGGTCAGAGTATGCATGAAGTGGAGGACAGAAGCTGAGGATAAATGATGACTTGCTCCCCAGTGACTTAGACAAATGTCAGGGAGCTCTTTCCTAAAAGAAGAGAGGTGGCTGAACCATTAAAGCTTCTTTTTTATTTTAAGAAAGAAAGAAAAAAATTAAAAAAAGACAAAATCAAAGAAAAAACAGGAAGAATAGAATATAGAGTTCAAAAAAATTAACATTGTAAAATTGCTAGTTGATACATTACATATTGTCAACTTAACAATAGTTGTTAAAGTTACAAAATCAAAACATAAAACGTGGCTAGACACTCAAACATTGACAGTACAAACTCTTTTGTTCAATGATCTAACAAAAGTTCAGTAATATGTTTATCTATTTTACATACTATATATACCGTTATATCCTTTAGAGCAATTTCCTTCCCTTTCTCTTTTGCCATTAAAGCTTCTGCAGCATGTTTGACTGTGATGATCTATTTTTCCTCAGAAATTATGATCCATGAACACCTGGAAATGGAGGAGGAATCTGAGTAAATTAAGCACAGGTACACACAATGTGCACTTTAAGACTCACTTTACATGCACTCTTTCACACATAGGATTGGGTTGTCCCTTTCAGGAATGTTCAGGAGGGCACTGAAAGAGAATTAGAGAACCTATATTTTAGGGAGCTAACATTTTCAAAATACCCAAAGTTGTTGCATTAGAAATTACTGCCTTGAAAACTCTATGAGAGGTAGGGGAGAAGAGGATTTTTAGTGTCCCTCTGTAGAAGCCACAGAAACTATAGGAACAAATGTAGATGTTTTTGAACACCTAAGAAAATAGCTGTCACTAAGTGCCATCTATTTTATTTATAAAATCACAAAACTTTTGGAAATGGAAGGGACCTTTTGAATCAGTTAGCCTATCCCTTTCACTTTGCAGTGGAGAAATTGTAAATCTCATGTCATTGAGCTGAAATTTTTCCCACTTCTACAAATGTGGTTTAACTATAGAAAATGAGCCCCTGAGTATGACCTTTTAGGTTATTGAAAACAGAGTGAAATATCTTTTTGAGACTCAATGCACAAAATACTTGTTTGCTAGAATTAATTGGTCAATGGTTTGTAAATTAGCTTTTCCCACAAATCATTACTTTTTTTTCCTCAAATGAAATTAGGTGATGGGAAAGAGTATGTTTGGAGAGGGTATTTTTATTATTTTTATAATTAGAGAAGGAAGGTATCAGTGTTTAATAAAGTACCATATCATGTTTAACTTTTTTTGTAGACTCATTACTTCTACTGGTGAGATTTTGACACCCTGACTTGAGTACACGTAGTAATTAGCAGTATTACTAGGTTAATGAGAGACTGTGCCTCTTAATGATTCAAAATTGTTCAGGGGAGAAAATTACAAGAGAAGAGAGTTCAGGGAGAAGATTTGTCTCTAAAAGCTGCTCTCCCATGAAGGTCATGTTATTGTTACAGCAGGATGTGCCTGTGTTTTTCTAGAAATGTTTATTATGCCTGCTTTGCATCAGCTGTGTTAAGTGAACAGTGATGTATGTATCAAAATAATTTTCATTTATTGACTAAATTAATGCTAAAATCCTAGATTAGCTTTGACACTGACACTGTTAATTAATCAGTCTCCTTCAAGCACAGTCCTCCTGGATTTCACTCTTTTTCCTTTTCTGGAACTGATCTCTTTTGGTCGGCTTTGCTGAATCCTCTCCCTCTGCCGTCTCTTGCTGTGTTGCTGGATCTCTGCATGGTTTAATATCATCTATACCTTAATGGCTAAAATCCATTTTCCCAACCTAGATCTTTCTGTGAACTTCTGGAACACACATGTGTCTGATGCCCCACCCACCTCTCAAACTCAATATATCCTAAAAACAAAAACAAAACAAATAAATAAAATCCCTCAGTATATTCTAATTGAATTCACAAGCCCCTGCCCAACTCTGTTTCTTATTGTACTAACTTGACACCAAGTCCTCCAAGCTAGAGATAGAGGCATCAACTTTGACTTTTCTGTCTTCCTTATACTACAAATGTATTCAAGTCCTCAAATACTATAGATTCTGTTTCCATGACTCTTCAAATATATCTCCTCCATACTTTTGCTAATGATACTGTTGAACCTTGATCTTTTTCTGGCCTATATTGCTTAGATGACTTGACTGCTTTGCAAATTATGCAGATCAATTGGCCAATAGTAAACCGAGTAACTCACATTTTTCACGGATATGTGAGTTAATATTTCTTTCTCCATCTTCCTCAAAAGAAATAAAATCAGGTGGTAGGAGTATATTGGAGGAGTGCTTTTGTTATTTTTAAGCTTAGAGAAGGAAGATTTTAATTTTTAACAAAAATCATACTGTATTTAAGAGCAGGAACATTCCCCCCCCAACTTTCAGTTTCTCTCACTCAGTGAAATCAAGTGGTAAACTAACGCTAGCACTGTATATATGATTTGTAACTTGCACTCAGTGGCTTAGCATCCTTTGAGAATCATGAGAGAGCTGCTGGAATTGCAGACACATTGACAGTTTACCATCTTGGACTTTTTCTGGGTAGCCTCACAGAGCTACTGACTTGTATTTGAGATTGCATTTTAATTCCTTGTATTTTTATACCTAATAAAGTGTCATAAATTCTTATTTGGTACCTTCTTAGCTACTCCTTGGTCATATCCTGTAATAACTCAAAGGTCAGTTTATTTCCTTTCAAATGATTTGGTTTTGTGATCAAAACTTTCTAGAAGTAGATTCTTCCTTCTAATTATTTCTCTCTAAATTTGGCTGTAACTGGGAATTTTTCTTTTTCATATTTTTAAAAAAGATTCCCATTATATATCTTTTTAAAAAAGGCCCTATGGAAGGAGCATATATATTTTCTAAGTGTGTTTAGTTTTTCTTTTATACTTGTACCGTTCATCATTCTCACTCATTTTCCTCTTTTAATATTGCATTTCCCACAGTCTTTGGTTTATCTCTGTTGTTATCTTCTATGATAGTCACTTCATACATTCAGATTCCCTCTTTTCTGTCATATTAATCATTGGTTTCCTGCCCCCAGTTTTGTACTCTATGTGAGACTCCAAGTAATCTTTCTGAAATACAAATCTGTCTGAGGGCTCTTTGTGCTGTATACAAGGTCCTTCATCTCTGTTCTGTCTATCTCTAGCTTTTCTCTTAGAGTTTTCTTCCCTAATACTTTTCCAAACCTTTTAGAATTGTAGATCATTAAGTTGAATAGCTAGTTTGATCCTTCTCAGCTCATGTCTTCCTTCTCTCTCTGATTTTTTGTGCCATCCTTCACTCCATCCACTTAAATTTCCCTACTCATTTTTCAAAAGGTGCCCCCAATGTGAAGTCAAGAGTCCTTCATTTTGGGAAAGCCTTTGAGATCTCCTGGATCCCACATCTTCCACAGTCAATTGGCCACTCACTGTGTCCCTTCTATTTTCTGTACATGCATCTGACTGTTCGTGGGTGGCATTAATAGAAACTCAGAAAGTGAGTTTCTATTAATGGGTGATGGTGCCATTTACTTTAAAGGAAGGATATAACTGGCCTGTATTTCAGGTTTCATTCTGAGCACTTTACATAAAACATTACTGTGTTATATATCTGTTTCTCTTACAGGATTGCAAACTCTCTATGGGCAAAAATAGTGTTAAAAATATTTTTACATAATTTGCTTTTAATTATGTAAATAGCAGATGCAATATGAAGAGAAATACCTATTACCACAACAAATTCCAACTATTGGTGTTTATATTCAAATACTCTGTTTTCCATCTGGTTTTGTTTCAAGACCAACCCGTTTGTGTGTCACTGGAGCCTGTTTTCCCTCCCCTTTTCAGGGACTGCTTTCAATAATTATTTGCTTTCTTCTATGTACCTTCTGATGCTGTGGTAAAGAGTTCATTTTACTAGTTTTCCAATCATGATTCTGTAGCTTACTAAATGTGGCTTTGGGCAAATTAATGGAATTCTCTATGCTTTGACTTCATCTCAGAAATGGTGATACTTTTAATTATTAAATGAGCAATACAAATACAGAGGAAGAGTGTAAATGCTGAATAAATGTTAATTAGCATGTTATCCTATTAATCCTCAAATTTATATTTCCATATCATATCTCTTCCCTGAGCTTCTAAACTCAGATACAGAATTGATTATTGGAATCAGTACATGGGTATCTAATAGACATCTTAATATGATGTGCTCAAAATAGAATTTTGAACCTTCCCTCCTCCCAGTTATCCTTCCTCTAAAGTAAATGGCACCATCATCCATATTAGCCTGAAGCTTAGGAGTCATTCTGGTTTGCTGTTTTAGATTCATAAAGTTCACATCAACCTTTTCTGTGTTACAGTCCCTGACTCAGTTCCTTTTGTATTCCCTTTACTCTTCCTGAGTGTGCTTTCTAAAACATAAATCAAATCATGCCACTTGGTCAAAATACTCTAAAACTTCCATCATGTACAAAATAAAAGCTAATCTCTTCAACCCCCGTGTAAGAGATCTCATACTATCTTGTTATCTCCTAGCTCTGGGGCACCGTCTTTTCCTGTTTTGTTTGTCACTCTCTTTATACAACTACATTGTGTTTCTTTGACCTTGAGCATGCTAGATCCATTCCAGAATCAGTAGTCTGCACTATTGTTCCTTTTTAGGAATGAATTTTTTTTTTTTTAACATGGATGTTACCTGCTGGTCATATAGGGATGAAGTGAAATATAGTAATAGATACCAACAGAATTGGTATTTATTTATAATTTATAAGCCTATATTTGTTTAGAATTTTAATTTTTCAAAAATTTAACTTTTACTGATGTATATTTTTATAACTTATTAAGTTAGAAGTCTAATTTTACTTAATCCCCAAATTTAGCTATTTGTTTTAATACCATATATTAATAGGTAATTCTTTTCTCAATTGATTTAAAATACCAATACCTGGCATCTAGTATTTTTTGTGGGGGAATTCATGAATACACTTAAAAATTGAGATCTGGATTTTACAAGATATGTAATAAGTAAATCTGTATATTGAGAACAGTGTTATTATTTGGTTGAAAACTACTTGGCCTCCTAAAATGTTTTGTAATTTTATACTGATATGTACAATACAGTAAAATGTGATAAAGAATAACTATCACTATTACCTTTCATAAGAAATGTCCAGGTTAAATCTCCATGAGTCTGAAGTTGATACCTAACTGAAATTCCTTTGATCTCAATTTCAAGCCTTCTCATCTGTAAAATTATTTTTCTAACTCCTTCAAGTTATAAATCTAGTGATTTTAATTTTGGGGTTTTAAAAGACTTTTCCATTATGCTTTTGAATGAACTCTGTTCAAGTACATTGATATATGTGATAGTCTGTAGTTTCTATATTACCTTTTTTGGTTTAGAGATTATAGAAATTCAGCTATTTCTAGGTATTTTATTTTTCTTTGAAAAGCATTTGTCAACACCAAAGCCTTATTGTTTGTTGTTTGTACTTGGAGGCTTAAAACTTTCCCTCACATCTATTTTTGTTCCCTTTTTGCCTTGGCTGCTGTATTTTGTTTTTTTAAATACAGGACTGGACAAATGTTGATAACAGTGGGCACACTGGAGATGTGCTGGAATGCTGAAAACTTTATTTTTCCTCCCGATTAGTGGTGGAAATTTCTAATCATTGGAGCTGGAATGCAGAAATATCATATGCTCACAAGGTCATTTTTTCCCAAGGAGCTGTGTTGAATTTGTACCTTATTTGGATAATTTCCATATTGAAAGGCTCAGAATACTCTCCTGTGTGACTCCCCTTTTGCCCTCGAAGAAAAAAGTCTAAATATTTTAAGTGGAAATAGCAAGTCTATTATGTAGGATGTGGGGCTGTTGCAGGATGTCATTTTTATAGCAGAAAGCTAGAAAACTCCTGAACAGAGAGCCTGGCTTTTCTATTGTCAGTGCTCAATAAATAATGCATTCTTTAAAGCCTGTGTCTTTAGATGAAAACCTAGTTTTTGGTGAAAAAGAAAGGCATTTCAATTCTATTGCTGGCTTTTAGACTGTTTCTGTTTTCTACCAATTCTGAAATTGCAGTCAATTAGGTACTTCTCATGACAGATTGGATACCAGAAGGGACCTTTTTGAATTTAAACAGAGAAATTCAAGCTAAAAATATCTTTACAATACTTCTTTTCACATTTCTGTTTAGAATTCATAGAGCACATTAATTTTCTGATATAATTAATTACAACATATTTTAGACTTAGCCTTATGTAAAGTTAATAGTAGTATGCTTTATTCTGAATTGTCACCTATTTCAAAATTTATGTACTTATTTTAATAATTTGGATTTTATAGTTGGCATACTGGTTGGAATGGATTCCCATACTTTTTCCTTGATTATCAATTCTGGTTTCTTAGGCTTGGTTCCTTGTTGATCTATGATAGCTAAACTTTTTTGAGTTTGTAGTACCATCTGGATTCATTTTCAGTCCATGGCATGAAAATGATATATTTCTTTTTATGGTTAGGCATAACTTTTTGGGTTTCTGATGGGCAAAATTCCTGTTTCAATATCTTCATTTTGAAAAGATATTTTAAGGCCAATAAGTATCAATCTGGAAAAGCAGTGCTCATGTTTGAAACATTTAGTGGATGGAGAATTTGGTGGATTCTAATGCTCTGCCCATATCCTCCTTCCTATGAATTTCAATTCCCTTGTTTAGACTCTGTCCTGAAACACCTGAGCTGTGATGTTTTTACCTGAAGCGGGGTTCTGGGAAGTTGAACCTCATGGATTTGAAGTTGAGTACCTTCCCAGGTGTCTGGCATGAGTCTCTATGACTTGTTTTAGCTGAAGTACAAATAGTCCCTGGCATGGAGCAGCAGTGTAGTTGTTAAGCCTTTTATTTGTGGTCAACTTGTGGGTAAAAGAGATACATTAGGTTGTGTAGTATGACCTTCAAACTATGATGGTTAGATTTAACATATTTTGATTTTTCAACTCAAAATTCATACATGTTTAATAGAAATCCTATTTCAAATTTGAATTTTGATCTTTTTCTGTGTTAACAATATATGATGGTACTTTTCTGTGATGTGGCACAGTAACAGGGAGCTTCAGAGAGTCACAACTCTTAGCTAGTTATTCTATCATGAAGGAAAACAAACAATGCTCTGCAATGATAAGCTATGATGTTTAATAGTTTGGTATATTAAGTACATCTTTAATTTATGATGTTGAATCAGGATGGAATGCTATTTGAAATTGAGCATTTTCCTAATAACTTTGTTGGGGGTGTTATTTAATTTTTTTCCATGGTCATGGCAATCAATCTTTAATTCAAACTGAGAGCATCAAAAGCTTCTTTGGTAGCAGACCCTTATGTCATTCTGCTTGAGAGGATGACAGTTAAAGATCAGTCATAGGACTCAACTTTAACAGTGCAGGACTTTGAAAAAGGTTGAATTCTCAGCCAGGGCAAGTGTTTTGTGACAAAGTCAGCTAGACTTCGTTAGAGAATAGAACTCTGAGATGCCAGTAACTGTATACATGTGCTCTAGTATCTAGAATCCCCCAGTTACTTGGAACTCTCAGAATGGAGTAACCCCTCTTTTTTTTAGAAGGCAAAGTCCTCTCACTTTATTAAACACTATGAAGACTGTCTATGAGAGAAGTGCCTTTGGGATCATAATGACTCAGCATATGCCGCCATCTCTCTTTCTAACCATGAGACCAATAACTAAGGATAGATGTCAGCATAGCTCAACTGGAGAAGGGCTAAGCTTATTGACAAAGGGAAGAATTATTTGCAAAAAATTATCAGCTATACAATTAGGCAAAAACCAGAAGAGTTTGCCTTTTGAGGATGCAAAATTAAAGGAGGATGGATTTAAAGCTGAATAAAGGATGTTGTTAAAAATGAGAGTCTTCTTTGACATAGGATTTATATCTGGCAGGGACCTTGAGAGTTAGTTCAAATACTCTGCTGGCATGAGTCTTAGAAGCTTGCAAAAATAATGGCCCCGTTAAGTTGAGTAGACCTGCCAGAAGTACTATGGCCAATTCTAGGAGAGTTGCAGTGAAGTTCTGCTATCATCTCACACCTGTGACTTTGTAGGAGGTTCCCTACAATCAGCTGGTGAATGTGGGAAAACACAACTTGTTTTTTGGAAGGAAACCTGTCAAACTGATGCAAGTGAAAACCAATTGCTGCTGTATATCATTGTCAATTCATAGGGAATTTTGAAAGAAAAGACTGAGAAGAAATAATACCTTTGGGTAGAGTTTTCAGTAGTTCACATAGTGCACATAGTTACCCACTTTGTAGATGTGAAGCGGCCTAAGGTAAGGGCGTGTGTGATTAATGAGCAGTGTCAATGGCTCAGCTGGCACATGGTTCAGCTGGAATATTCAGGAGTGAAAAGCAAAAGGTAAAGAGTTTCTATGTGAATGGACATAAGGGAGCAGGGCATGAAGTGTGAATAACTTTGTTATTCATGGGTTGGTATAGAAGATAAACCATCCACTAAGGAAGAGTCCTTAACCACCAGGTAGACAGAGTAACTTAGCCAGTTGACATGAGCCAACCTCTGTACTTGGTTGTCACAGTGCTTGTGAAATGAACTTATGAATGAGTAACTATTATGGGAGATACTGGGGCTCTTATTGACCCATTAGAATAGGGTCTTTCCTATTAAACCTGACCATGCTGCGGCTGAATGGTTGACTTATCAACAATCTGAGGCTGAGTCATTGAGATATTAACATTCTTTAACAACACAATGAGGCACTTGGTGACAATTTGACTGCATTGAAACCTGTGTGCTGTGGAATTCCTACAGTTTACCTTGAATGGACTTGATACAGAGTCTGGTTATGGGCTTGTTGTTTCCATCTGCAGAGCCTTAGTTATAGCCATTATCTAAGGGGTTTCAAATTATTGATTCACCAACATGGGATCCTGTAAGATGGTATATGAGTCCAATTTCATAGAAAAACTGTGTTAGGTGAAATGTGAATGTGGGATGCACTGATCACATTTCAATCTACATCATTCAGAAGCTGCTGGACTAAGGTACCAGTTGATTTCTACAGGAGATAGGTACTGAGGTGCACAAGGAGTGGAAGAGGGTGCTATCTTTGGAAGATCAAAGGGGATGGGCAGAATTGGGCACATAAATCTTGCAGATTATATTGCAATCTGACTGTTGTAAAGTGAGAGGAGGGAGCTGGGGATTCAAATCATAAGGAGAACTGACAAAATCAGTAGGGTGCTTCAGGAGGGAGATTTTCATTTAGAGTCCGACACTGGGCAGAAGTGCCTTGTCATTGTTTGAGGGCTTCATAGGGAAAATATGGCCTTAGCCAGAAACTGAAGCAGAGTTTGAAGGCACTAAAAGGTGGGGGCTGTCAACTAAATTCACTCCTTGCAGTTGAGCAGTGAGTTATTTTTAAAAGAGAGATTTGAGCTGTATGCTTCCATGGCCTTTTTCCATGTGGATCCATTTGTTCAGGGAGCTCTTCCTTCAGGGTTTCAGTGGCCTCTCTGACATTTAGAAGTTAATGAGATGAGCTATCACTTTCACTACTACAGCATCATGGTTCCAGCAATGGGGCTCCACCTGGCACCATTATTGTCCCCTTACACCATCCATTCTAAGTTTCCATGCTTTCCTCTATCAACTCTGCTGGCCTTGGTGGTTTACCTGGTGGTGGGAAACAAACTGTCATTCTTGAGGGATCTGAGTGTCTGGTAATTAGCACTTCTCAGATGAGGCAATTGCATTTGTCTACTTATAGCCAAAATCAGTCAGGGAGCACTAAGAGATGTGCAGGTGTGTCATCCAGAATTCCATTCATATTCCTTTCTGTCTCCACTTCCACAGGATAGGATGGCTTCCTCCTGCCATCATGGTGACCACTCCTGTTGTCTGAACATAGGAATTCTAAGTGCCCAGGTTGTAGTTGTAGCTTGTAGTTCAATGAAACTTTCCATTTGTAGAACAGTACTTTTAACCTCAAATCCCAGGACTGTGGGAACAAGAAGCACAGAATGTTTCAGTTTGTATTGGAATGATGATAGGGTGACCCATATTTATTCCTATGCCTTTTACCTGGACCTGTGTATTCTTCTTACTGGGTAATAGAGGTCTCTTATTCTGTGTGTATACCGCATTCTAGAGGATGACATCCCTCCTTTTGGGGGGTTGCCTCTGAACTGGTACTGATGCTTAAGGTTTACTTGCTCAGTGGAGCTTATGGTTAAACAAAATAGATTGTAAGAAAAAAAGTGCACCTTGAGAATGGAGCTCCAAGTTTCTCAGAACAGACAGATTCTCAAGAAATTTATATTGAGGGAGAAGAAGGGAAGTTTATTGTTTGGTGGAAATGTCCATGTATTGACATTTGGAAATATATCAATAAATATGCAGCTCTCTGAAGGTGGGAGAGATCTCTTTAAAACCAAATGATCTGATATGGGAAAAATTAAACATAATATATAGAAGACTCAGAGAATGGATTTTGAAACCACCTATCATCTTTTTGTTTGTTTGCTTTTTTGAGACAAGGTCTCTCTATGTAGGTCAGGCTGGTCTTGAACTCATTATGTAGCGCAGGCTGGTGAACTTGCCGTGATCCTCCTACCTCAGCCTCCTAAGTGCTGAGATTACAAGATTATGTCATCATGCCTGTCACACCATAATCTTCTAAACTTAAATTGTCTCCTACTGGAATGTCAGAGCTCAGGGGACCAGATCTATCAGTGAATGCCAAATATTTACCTGTTCATGACTTTCCTAAATGCTTAGGATAGAGCTTGGTATATAGAGGAGTTTAAGAAATATTGATAGAAAAAATGATGACAATGAGAGAGTGTTAAAATATAAAACCCTATAAAACAAGTGTAAAAATATTCTTAGCACAGAGAAAACATATGATATAGAAAATTAAATCATATTATAGAATTTAAGCAGTCTTATAATGCATCATAAATATTTAATTAAGATATGGAGGATAAATAATTATATTTAAATTAAATTGTTCACTTAAAATTATACTTTACTATAGTTTACTCTAAATTATTCTTAAATTATAATTAAATTATACTTAAATCATAAGTATTTAATTATATGAAATATAAACAAGATAATAACTGAGATTAATAATATAATTTAACTCTATTACTGTTATTTAATCACTATTTATAATATACAATTTCATTATAGTTATATAATTGACATATTTAAATCTTTCAATGTCATATAATTATGACCATACAATTGCAATTGTTGATTATACAAAATTATCTAAAAAAGAAAATGAAACAATAATATGTGTCTATATGTAGCTATATGTCTCTATCCATATTTAGTATGTTGGTTAATACTACAGAATGGTGGAGTTTGTTTTGAGAAGCTGGTACAAGCATTTGGCACATCTTAATCTTTTTCTATCCCATTATCCTCCTCTCTCTTTCCTTCCCTTTCCTGCTGATCCTCTTTCTCATCTCTAAAAGTCTACCTCTTGGTTTTTCTCATCCTTCCTAGCTACTCCTGCTTTTTTCCCCTTTGGGTTCTTGTTGTGTGGCGCATTGTTTTCCACCCTTCGAGTTTTTTTCAAGTTGAATGTGTTTCTTATATGCAGAATATTTTGTTGCATCTTGTTTCTTGATCCATCTTGTGAATCTGTTTCTTTTGGTTTGTGAACTGAGACCATTCACATTGATGGTTATAATCAATAGGTATTGACTTATCCTTGTCATTATATATTCTTGTGGTTGGGTCTCTTCTTTTCACTCTGTTTAATTGCATTCTTTACCTTGTAGATTCATTCTGTTAGAATTCCTGGAATTGTTTTCTTCATTATCTTGCTCTAGAATATACTTTAGAACTTTCTGGAATGCTCATTTTGTGGCCATGAATTTCTTCAAGTGTTCTTTACCATACATAACTTTGTGAGACACATCAATCTGTTGAAAGTTTTCTTCTTTTAGACATTGAAACTCTTTACTCCATGCTCTCCTTGATGTAAGGCTTTGTGTTGAGAAATCTGCTGTGATTTGGATAGGTTTTTCTTTATAGTTGATCTTTTGCTACAGGTTTAATATTCTGTTTTTGTGTTACATTTCTGGAGTTTTGACTATTGCATGCCTTGTGTGTTTTTTTTTTTCCTGCACATGGTTATTTATGATTGTATATGCATCACTTATCTGTATGTGAAATTCCTTTTCCATGCTTGGAAAGTTTTTTACTATTACTTCTGTGAACAGGTTTTTCATGTCCTTTGCGCTATTTTATGATTTTTTATTGAGTCCAGTTAATCTTGTATTTTTTTGGTATGATCTAGCAGCTTTTGGATTGATTTTTCATGATCCTTTGCTATTTTTAAGAAGTCTTTCATTTGATGGTTGCTAACCTCAACCCTGTCTTCTAGGTCAGATATTCTCTCTTCAGATTGGTCAATTCTGTGGTATATACTTTTAATGGGATTTTTAGTCTCTTGGATATCTGTTTGAATCTGTTTTATGGTATCCAGTTCTTTCCTATGTTGGACATTCATGGCTTTACTATGTTTCCTGAATTTCTCTACTTTTCTTTTTTTTTCCTGTATCCTACTCTAGTTTCACTAACCATTTCCTTCACTGTGGTCAACATACCTTTTATTATCTGTGTAATTATTTTGTTTTGGTATTAAGAGAGTTTCATCTGTTTTGTTATTTTCACTACTGTCATTTTAGAAAGTTCAGTTGGGTGGTTTTTGGTTTCTTCCATTACAATGCCCCCTGCATTTACCTTGGGTAAGTTGTGGATTTGGACTGCATCTTACTTTTATGTTTCATTTTCTATTTTTTATTTGTTTCTTTCATTGAGGCTTGTGAATTGCTTATGAAAGGTAACTTCCTTACTTGTATTCAGACTTCTTGAGGAAATGACTATTTTTCAGAGATGTCTTTCAGGCATAGCTGGCTTTTGGTCTTTAAGTCTGTCCTAGGATCCTGCTTCTTCTGTTTATTAGGGATAAAAGATTGTAATCTACTTGGTATAGCACCCAGTTCTTTGGTACTGGGCTGTAATATTGTTTATGACTCCCAGACAGTGTAGGTACTGGGATGTAAGGAAGATCAGTTGATTACAAAATGATGTCTTTTTGGCTAAAGTAGCTCAATTAATAACAACAGTACCATCAAATGCAGAGTTTGATGCAACCAACTGTGATAACTGATAACTTGACACCTTAAACACTAGGTGGAAAGTTTATAGTTATATAACAAAAATCCAAGACTAACCAGAAAATTATATAGAAAATATTCACTCAGTAGAGCAATTTTACCTTAAGGAGAGGAAATCTTGAAGAAGAGGAAAAACAGAGAGATGAAAGAAGTAAGAGACATTAGGAGTAAGGCTGAAGGATTAAGGAAAATTACCCAAGCCTCAGGAAACTTCTAAAGAAAAGAGGGAAGGAAAGAAGGGGAAAAAAAGAACAAAAGAAAACCAAAAAACTAAAAACAAAGTACACACAAACAACCAAACAAAAACAAAAAACAAAATGTACAAGAATAAAAAAGAGACATATTAACGGAAAAGAGAGAGACAGAGAGACAGAGACAGAGAGAGAGAGGTAGAGAGAGATTTCTCTGTGATTTCAAGCCTGTGGTTCTGTCCTGGGGTGTACAGTTCTGTGGCAGTGTCTGTCCAGTTCAAGCTATGACTCTGCTCTTGATGGTTGACAAGATGGGCAGACGGATCTAAGATCCATGCTGTATAAGCCCAGCAAGCCAGCCTAGAATTAGGGGAGTGTGCCAGTTTGGGACTTCCAAATGCACATAAATTCAAAGTGAACCTGGCCTTTGGTTGTGGGGTTGGGGCCTGAATCATTTTGGTTAAAACACACTTGATGTCTCTTGCTGGCCTGACCATGAATGCCTCCCGTGGATATCCCTCATCTAGTTACCGTGTGACTTTAACACTGGAGGCCCTGAGATGAAGCCAACCTCTGGCTGCTCTGAGTCTCAGGTTCAATTGGTCCCTCCCCAAAATGTCACTCAAGCAGGCACCCTCTTCAGGGATGTGGTGAATCCTTGGACTGGGTCACTCATCAGCGGTTGTAGTGTGCAACATTCACTGCTTTGTTTTGCTGGTGCATTTCTCCCAAAGGCTTCGAGTCCCCTGCCCTCACTGTGTCTCTGAAAATTTGATCTTTCCTTCTTGTGGCTTAAGTTGGGAGACAGAGAGAGTAAAGTTTGCCCCTTCCTTTTACTTCATTGGCATCTGCATCCTCCATTTCTCTTTAGGCTCCAATTTCCCTTCAGATTTTTCCCAGGTCTCAGGGATGTACCTCTTTCCTTTTGTTCTTTCCCACGTTGTTATTTTTCAGTGTCTCGATTCTGAATCTTGGTGAGGCTCTTTATTGCTGCTTACTGCTTCATCATCTTCCTGGAAGTCTGTGAGGATTTTGTTTAGAATTCTTGCATCTGTGTTCATCAAGGATAGTGGTGTGTGGTTTTCTTATGTTGAGTTTTTATCTGTTTCCTGCATCAGGACAATTTTGGCTTCATCAAATGAATTTGGGAGCATTCCTTCCCTTTGTATTACATGGAAACTTTGAGGAGCATTGGTGTTAGATCTTCTATAAAGGTCTGATAAAATTCAGCACTAAATCTATCTGGCCCTCAGCTTTCCTAAATTATGAAGAGCTTTAATACCTGCATTGATCTCATTGTTGATATTAATGTGTTTAGATTTGTGTATCTCCTTGGTTCAATTTAGATTGACCACATGTGCCTAAGAATTTATTTCTCTTAGATTCTCCAGTTTGTTAAAATGCAAATTTTGAAAATGATTTCTGTTAATATCTTGGATTTCAGTGGTGTCTGTTGTAATTTTCACCTTTCAATTTATGAATTTGGGATTTCGCTTTCTGTCTGCCCATAAGTTTGCATAAGGTTTAATGAATCTTGCTTAGTTTTTAAAGAACCAACTCTTTGACTCATTGATTGTATGTGTTGCTTTTTTAGTCTCAAATTCATTAATTTACTATGATCTTTATTATTTCTACTTTTTCTACTTCTTCTGGTTTACTTTTGTTTTTAGAATCTTGAGATACCTCATTAGGTTATTTTTTTGGGCTCTCTTTCTCTAATGTAGGGACTCATAGCAAAATAATTTTACATAATTATAATAATGTAAATATACAGTTTAGATTTAAAGTGTTTTATTACTACATGTGGAGGTTTTTAAAAATCATTAGGAATTTAAGACATCTAGATAACCATTATATTTGGTAGTAATAGGTAGTGTCTAAGATTGTTATGTTAGTAATTTGAAAAATGAGCATATTATTTAGAAATGTAGAAGCAAATATTAGAAGAAATACCTTAAGCCATTGAGCTCTGATCCTAGACTATCTCATGAACATTTGAGATCAAGAAAGAAATATATGCTGTTTCTCAGTGTGAGTTCTTTCTTTATAAAATATCTGATCCTTAAACTATGTTTTTATTACTTGGATAAGAATTAACTCACTTAATTCTATAAAGAGCTCATTTGAGAAAGGCACTGAGTAATTTTGGTGATCATTTGAGATTTATTCCTAGGATTATATTAAGGATAATGGAATTCTGCTTGTTGGGGAGGTTTGTGCCTTAAATGCTTTACAGTATGAGTACATCTTTTGGGTAACTGAGTTTATAAGATTGTGAGTAGGGAAGCAGAGGTTCTGGAAGGTGCTAGTGGAGGGCTGAACACTTACAGTGGCCTGGGTGCTGAGAAGTGTGTTTCTGGATATAGATTCATAAGTGTCTGTTGGTGTGATCTATTTTTATTTTCATGTTCATAACTCAGTACCATAGAATATAGTAAATATCAGTAAATATTTGTTGAATGGGGTTATTATTTGTTAAATGTGGAAGAGTAAAATCTACCTTGGGCTTGTGTTTTGGCTTTTCAGTGTCAATTTGACCTCTTAAAAATTTTCATTTCCATAACATAATAATGTAAAATATTGGTAATACTGTATAACGAAACAAAATGATAGGACAGTACTAGAAAATGAAGGAAATCTTTTCAACAAAGAGCACTTGACCTGACATAAACACTTATTTTAAAAGCATCTGTATATGATTGCTTGCAGGCAGTTATGATTATGCTGCTTGAAATTACATTTTCCTCAACAAGTTCAAAGCACTTTCCATACTCTGAGTGAAAACGGTTTCAAGTCCTAGAAGTTCTTATATATATTTTATAGGTGGAAAAATGAAAAGCAGAGTAACACCACTATCTAAGTGAGTAATGATATGATGAAATGCTAGCAGAGTATGAGCCAAAGGTTGATTGGCCTCTATTACTAAAATTCTTGTTTTACCCTTTGCAGAGTTTTGACCTCTAGCCAGTGTTTTCTTTCAGTTCCTAAGAAGTGTTCTTCAATATCACTAGCTTTCTGTATTTTATATTGCTTGTTGTGTTCTCTCTATTCATTTTTCTTTTGCTTTTTTAGTATGGATTTCTTGATTTTTTCAGTTTTTTTCTCTTATTTTCTGGCCCCCTGGAAAACATCTAATCTCTAACCTCTCCTTTTTGCATAATCTAAATGATATACTTTAATGAGACTTTTGGTAGACTAAGAATTCTGATTTGAATGAAGTCCAGAATAATGAAATCTAATTGAATTTCCAGCAGTTTAAGTGCTAAGATATTATCTTGAGGAAGGATCAAAAACATTGAATAGGTAAATCCCAAATCAGAGATGGAAAACTGAGTTGTGAAGAAAATGTGAGAGTTGTGAGGCTCTGTGAGATTAGAAAAGGATTTATAAAGAGGAAGCATACTGAGACCATAATGCTATTTGAAATAAGTCAGACACACAAACTTAAATACTTCATGGTTTCCCTTGTATAAGAAACCCAAGTATAAATAAAGAGCAAAATATAGTATAGATAATAGAAAGTAGGGAAATAGATCATTCTCAAAGGAGAAAAGGATCAGGGATGGGGAGGGAGAAGATGGGGAGAGGAGAGATGGAGGGCAAAAACAGGAATTAGGATGTGTTATGTTGTCATACCAACTTCACATATGGAATGCAAACATTATGTATTCTAAAAATGTATCAAAGAAAATAAAAGAAAAACCAGAGGGGGATCAAGAGATACATGGAGGGGGAAGGCAGGAAAGGGAAGGGAAGTGAAAGAAACTTTGAAAATTAGTCATTAAAAAAACAAATAAATACTCTTGGAGAAAATTACATGTGAAACCTAGCAAGGGACTCATTCAAAAAAGACCCAAGCACTTCTCCCATTGAATAGAGGTAGGGGTAAACTTCAAGGTATGACAGATATGATCAGCCATAGTTTGTATTTGAGAGTTTCCTGAGTTGTAACTAAGTAGATTGCACAATTTAAATAGCTTCTTCTGTGTGTATCACTGTCAGATCAGTGATACCCAACCATTTTGGCATCAGGAAGACAGTTTTTCACAGGTTGGAGATGAGGAGAATGACTTCAGGGATAGTTTTCCTTTTTCAAAAAAGCTTTCCAGTGACATTTGTTTTTTCACTCATTTTGGCTGCAGTTAGCTTGTGGGCTTTCCAAAACTGACTGAGACAAATGTCTCAGTCAAATGTTGTGTAGTAAAGAGGCATGGATAGAAGTGGTAAATAAAATAACTGGATAGGCCATGTGTGGACTAAAATAAGTATTGTATTGTGACTTAAAACCTGCCATCAGCTTAATTACCACTTGCTGCTCACTGATAGGGTTTTGATATGAATCTTCCAGCAATTGATCTGTTATGGTTTCCATGCAGTCAAATCTCTTTGCTAATGTTAATCTATATTGGCAACCACTTTCAGGTGCTTGTGTCACTGCCGCAGCTCCACATCAGATCATCAGGCATTTGTTTTGCATAAGGACTGTACCCTAGATCTCTTGCATGCACAGTTCACAGCAGGGGTCCACTTCCCGAGAATCTATTGTTCAGGTAGTTCAGGTAGTTGATGTGAGTGAGGGGGAGTAGGTATAAATACAGATGAATCTTTGCCCTCTTGTCTTTTGCTCACCTCCTACTCTGCAGGCACCAACAGAGTAGTTTCTCAGAGGTCACCAACCAGAACTGGACTGTGGCTCAGGTGCTGGGAGCTGCTGTACTAGGGGAAATGGAATGGGAAAATACTGTCAATTACAGGGAAGCATCTTTTGGATGAGAGCCTCTTCAGTTTCTGTGCTATAGCAGTTAAATGCTAGAGTTGTGGATTCCTTGGAGAATTACAGATCATCAATCACACAGGGAAGTAACATGAACTTCCTAAGGCCTCTGTTGTCCCTCGTATCTATTTCATATTAATTACAGAAAGTAATGGGTTTCACTGGGACATTTTCATGCTTGCATACAATATACTTTGACCAAGGATCTGTGCACTACACCACTGGCAAAAGATGATTTTGAGTAGAGTTTAGTATGATTGTGTTTTCTTCACTACTCTGTGTTCAATATGGCTAGGAGTCAAGTAGTAAGGTACGGTGTAGAATGGTCAATTTCATACTACAAATACTAGCGTTTTGTGGGGCTCCTATTCCAGTTTTATGCTGTATCATATGTTCAATGCATATTAATGAGAGGTCTGACATCAGAATAGCTTAATAAATCATGCTTCTCAAGGGATTAATATTCCTGAACATAGTAAGAGCAACACCAAAACAACATCTGAATAGGAGCTCTTTCAAAGGTCTGCAAATGTGACTGTAACAGAAAATCTAGAAATTCTTCTAACACCCAGAGTTAAGATTAGCTACTATTTTACAACAAGGTTTATATTAATTTATGGATTCTCATTCACTTATGATACCAAAACCTATGTTATTGAGAAGTGTCAGTGTATATATTTTATTTCTCTTTAAATTGCTTTGTGGGAAAGGTGTAAAGGTAGACATCAGCAAATGTACAACTTTCATATACTGTCAGTGCCCTGCCCACATGTCCTCAGTTACTTCTATTTACCTGCACACTGTCTCTTTATTTCTTTCTGTCTGGAAGGGATGCCCTTCTGGTGCTGAAAATGGCTTTGCCTTTGTGCAAACAGGAGGAACATCTGGGAATTTAATCCTCCAAGAGATAGTCCTTAATCAATAACAGGTTAAAAATAATAAATATTCACAGTCTTCTCCCTGATGGAAAAAATAACCTCTATTATTTTCTAAAGTCCTCTGTAGGAATTGAGCTAAAGTTACATTCTCTAATACTTGGTTTGAAATTTCACCTTTGCATGGCTTTCCTCCCTATCATGTTTCCTTTCCCCACTTCCCTGCTGTGTGCTCCTCAGAAAATGTCCTAATAAATCAGCCTCTGGGTCCTCAGATTATGATCTGATCTGCCTCTAGGGATCCCAGCCTCAGACATTTACCATATGGAATCAGAATTGTTGCCATTCTGAATTAAATTTCCATTCTCTGCTTTTTCTTTTATCAACATTCCTGCTTCTCTTTCCTAAAAAAAGTATTTGATGGTTTTCTATAGGATTTTAAGATAAGTATGGTTTTAAAAATTCATAGCATACTTAAGTAAAACTCTAATGCTGCCTATTAGTAGATTACTTGCTAATAAATAAAAGACTCAGGTTATTTTTATACTTGGGAAGGGAATTCCTTTTCCTCCTTAGCATTCAGATTCATGAATCTACTTTATAATTTGTAAACAATTTACTTCCTATAGTGCAGCTTATTTTAGTGCATGGGGAAGCAGCACTAAAAATATAGCTGACATTTGCATAGATCTATAAATATGAATAGGAAATGAAAATGCGAGTTAGGAGAAAGCTACTAATATTTATTGAGAATCTACCATATATCATACACATATCCAATGTAATTTGAGGAAGAGGCTGAGAAACTTGTCTCAAGGTCATGCAATTAGTGAATAGTGAACCAAGAATTAAAAACAGAACAGAATAGAAATAAGTGAACTTAATATCATTTGTAGTTTTAGAGAAAACAATGTAGTTACTTGTTATGATAACATTGTATTTATTATCTTCTTGTAAGCACACTGGTCTTCTAAGTTTAATTACTACTGTCCCATTTCCTGTAGTATTTCTTTGGCCTGTCTTGTTTTTCCCATTATAGCAAAAGGACTATGTCATCTCAGCAAACTGGTGCCACACTTTCTGCTCGTTCTCTTTTATGTGGAAGGACCAGCACCTGCTCTTAGTGTGGTGCAGTGTGTCTTTGTTATTAGATCACAGTTGTGGTTTCCTAAATTCTTTTTATAGTCTTACAGGCTGTCAGTGGATGGAATGTCCACTTTGGCTCGTTGCTGCTATCTCTCATTTGGTTAGGCACACACTTTTGGCCTAGCAGGACATATTGATTTGCATTTAATCCATATACAAGTAAAAGTCAGACTTAGACCTTGAATGCCTTCTGAAGTCTTCTTTCTCTCCTGGCACTGTTAGAAGAGGATGGGTTGACTCAGGAGCCTTTTCTAGTGATGTGTCCCCTCTACTGCAGTATGTAGAACCTTGCTAAGAATGATATGGCAGTTGTCTTCATCTGTCTAGTCCCCACTTTGATACTCAGCTGAGAGTCTTAAACTCTTAGCTGAGAGCCTATCTCTTGATAATTCTGTTCTCTATGTTTCTGGTTGGAAATCTTTGTAGGTGTTACTTCTTTATCAAGTGGGTTGAACCTAGTGGAGAACTGGAAAGCGAGAGAGTGTGTTGGTGCTATCTGATGGAGACTACCCCAGGGAGCTATGAATCCATAAATTGGCTTTGTATATTAAAAGTCTGAGTCTGTGCTAGGTCTATGCATTTGCCCAAAGAGCCAGATGTTTGCACATGGAAAGTAAACTCCTTATGCTGCTGGTCTCAGTAGAGGTTGCTATGACTGGTGACACTGATATCTCAGAAGGAAAGGCAGTGTTTCAGCTGAGGACTCTCTGACTGTCACACAAAATTCTATAGAAGTAGATGTTAACCCAAGGGAAAAATAAGCTTCCCATTAATCAGTGGCTTATTCATACACGAATCTTTTGTTTCTTGCTAGACATTGTTCATGTTGGTGACCTCCACTCCTCTGTTCCCAGGATGCCCCATCCTCCCCTGGTGAATAGCTGTGTGCACTCAATAAAGAGTGAAGAGTTCGGAGATTCTTGATCTTAGCTTAATAAGAGTGCTAATCTTTTGGACTCCCTGGCATTTGAAATTACTGTCTTTGTCTCTTTTATCCTGTGTCATACCCCCGCTCAGATGACTGGGGCCTGATTGACCCCCAGTCCCATTCATGCACCATCCCTCAAGGTGCTGCATTTGCACGTGTGTGTGTGATATGTTTCTTCTTTCAGTGCATTCTCTGTGCTTCTCTGTGAAAGATGCATTCTTAGGGCAAGGCATGAAGGGAAACATAACTGCCACTCGGGACTTCACATGCTTTTTGATTTAGTATCTTATAGGTGCAAAATATCTCCTATTTTGCCTACCAGAGTTTTTTGTTACTGATGGAAATTTAAACCACCTTAATTTTTCTTGTTTAAATGTTGCTGCATAAATAATTTGTATGTCTGTGAAAGTACTTCTATCTTATTGATACCAAGAAGTAAAACTGCTGAATTAAAGGAAATATGCATATTTATTATTAGACCAATTTAAAATATTGTACTAAAGGGATATAGAACAATATCCATCCCTCAACAATAGTTATTAATCATTCTCCCAAAGTTTTACCAGTTTGATGGTGGGAATTCGACAACTTTTTGCTTGACACTTTCTGATTGCTGGTGCACTAATTAGACACTTTGAATGTATTTCAAATAGCCAGGTGTGGTGGCACATGCTTGTAATCCCAGCATTCAGGAGGCTGAGGAGGGAGGATCCTTGCAAGTTCCAGACCAGCCTGAGCTATAAAGTGAGCTCAAAACTATCCTGAACTGGCCCACTGCCTGCCTCCAGACATAGGACCTCTAGTGGTGGGCAAGACTAGGCCTTTGAGCCCACCCCATCCATGTCCCCTCCATCCTGCTGCCTGCCATGGGACAAAGGACCTTCAGCAGTGCACAAGGCTGGGCCCCTGAGCCCACCCCTTCTGCACCCCTGCCATCCCTCTGCTGCCCTCTGGACCCCCACCTCCTGGACCTAGTATTGCTGTTGATCTTCAGCTCCCACTCCTTCCCCCAGAACCTTGGAATGCAGTGGATTAACTGTGCTGTGTTGATGAGAGACTCAGTAACCCCTCATCCAAACAGAAGACCTCAGCAGGCTTCCATCAGTGTGGTGAGTTTGCCCCTAAAATAAGAATACAGTTTGCCATCTTCAGTGGGTAAACAGAAGCAATAGCCAAGCCCCCTCCAGAAGCAGAACCTTGGTTAACATGGCAAGAGGGTGGGTGAGTCCTTCCTCCACACAGAGAATATCAGGTAGGTTGAGGAGAGTGCCAATAAGGCTTCCCCCAACCTGGAGAAAATTAAAAGGGCTTGTGAGACACCCAGTGACACAGTAGGGTCCCAGATAAACACTATAAACAAGGAGATCTGTTGACTCTGAACAACTTGAAGACATAATAACAGCAAGAAATAAGGGATGAATTACATCAGTACTCCTAGGCTTATCAGCCTAGGAAGAATATAGGACTCATTCAACAGGCTCTCCAGGAGGAATTCAGGTGACTGGCCCACCTCTTCATTGTGGTACATAGCAATTGGACAAACATCAACCACACAGTAGGACCCTAAGATACATGCTACCAATAGGTGAGACTAGTGGGACTGAAAGACCAAATATTAGCCCAAAAGGTAAAAATGACAAAAACAAAAAAGCAAAATCCAGTCTCAAACATCTAGTCCATCAGGAGCAAGTAAAGGAGACAATGAAAAAGAAGTCTTTAAAAGTTGAACACTGGAAATCTCTGAAACAATAGCAAGTAAAATAAAAAGACAAATCCATGAGGGTATAGAGGAAATCAAATTAGAAGTAATCTCTCAAAAAGACAGAAATAACAGCCTTAGTAAAGGAGTTATTCAGTGCAGCTAGAGAAGAAATAGATAAAAAAGTACAGAAGCATAGGAAACTGATTGAAACCTTGAATGAATATAGAAAATAAGCAGAATCCATGAAACAAATACAAAGAGATACACAAGATACAAAAAATTCCATTGAAAGCTGGCAAAACTGTTTAAATGAAGCTGAGGATAGAATTTCTGACATTGAAGACAGGATTGCAATTAGCAATCATGAAAAGCTAGAACTTTAAAAAATAACAAAGCAGCATGAAATGATAATCCAGGAGCTTCAAGATGATGTCAAGAGAAACAATATAAGTATAATAGGCATCAGTGAAGATGCAGGAGTCAACTCAAATGATACAGGTAAACTATTCACAGAAGTAATAGCAGAAAATTTCCTAAACATGGGGAAAAATCTGATATGCAGATAAGTGAGGCATATAGAATGCCAAACAATCAAAACCAGCATAAATCTATACCCAGACACATAATAATTAAGATCCCAGACATACAGCATAAAAACAGAATATTAAAAGCTGTTAGAGAAAAGACACAACTCACCTATCAAGAAAAGGCCATTAGAATCACAGCAGACTTTTCAGCACAAACCCTCAAGTAAAGACAAGCTTGGAGTGAGGTTTTTCAATCCCTGAAAGAAAACAACTTTCAACCCAGATTGATGTACCCAGCAAAACTTTCTTTTATATTCAATAGAGAGACAAGATATTTCCATGACAAAGAACAACTGAAGAAATTCACGTCCACCAAACTAACTATAGAAAGAGGGTTGAAAGACATATGAGAAAGAGATAAAAATGACCACAATCTCCAGAAAAACAACAGAAAGAAACCATCAGGCAGAACAAGCAATTAACCAAGGAGGAAAAACTGAAAACAAACAACTGGAACATAAGATGGCAAAGTTCAGCCAGTACATATCAATGATATCCATAAATGTAAATGGCCTTAATTCACCTATCAAAAGAAATGGGTTGACAGAATACATCAAGAAACAGGATCCCACAATATGCTGTATACAAGAAACACATCTGACTTAAAATGAAACTCATAGATTAAAAGTCAAAGGATAGAAAATAGTATTCTATGCAACAGAAACCAGGAAAAAAAAGCAGGAGTAACTCTTCCATTTGCAGACAATGTGAACTTCAAACCTAAAATGATTAAAAGAGATAAAGAATGTCTCTATATACTTGTTAGAGGAAAAATTCAAGAGGAAGAACTAACAATTATAAATATATATATGCACCAAATACAGGAGCACCCAACTATGTAAGACAGGTACTAATGGATATGAAAAATGAAATACATATCACAATTACAACTGGGACCTTAATTCCCCACTGTCACAAAGAGATAGATCAAGTAGACAGAAAGTCAGCAAAGAAATAACAGAACTGAATCATACCTGTGAACAAATGGACTTCATAAATGTTTACAGAGTATTCTACCCAAACACATCAGAATATACATTCTTCTCAGCTGTGCATGGGACATTCTCCAAAATAGACCATATATTAACCCATAAAACATTCTTAAGTAAGTGCAAATGTATTGAAATCACCCCATGCATATTATCTGAACATAGTGCACTGAAATTGGAAATTAATGGCAAAAGAAATTGCAAAACCTGCATAAATACATGGAAATTAAATAACAACCTTCTGAACAACCAGTGGGTTACAGATAAAATTAAAGAAGTAAAACAATACTTATAACTCAGTGAAAATATAGAAACAACACACTGTAATCTGTAGGATGCAATGAAAGTAGTCTTAGGAGGGAAATATATAGCAATAGATTGTCATATCAAGAAAACAGAATGAACATAAATAAAAAACCTAATGCTCCATCTCAAGCTTCTATAAAAAGAAGAGTAAGTTAAACCCAAAGCTCATGGAAGAGAGGTAATTGTAAAGATCAGAGCTGAAATTAATGCAATTGAAACTAAAAAAACAATATAAAGAATTATTGAATCAAAAAGCCGGTTTTTTGAGAGAATAAACAAAATTGATAAACCTCTGGCTAACCTTATCAAGAAAAAGAAAGAAAAAATCCACATTCTTGCAATAAGGACTGAAAAGAGGGAAATTCAAAAGATCTTGAATACCTACTTTGAAAACCTCTACTCACATAGGATGGAAAACATAGAGGAAATGGGCAGATTTCTAGAAACATATGAACTACCAAAATCAATCAAGAAGATATAGCAAGTTTGAACAACCCAAAATCAGCTATTGAAATTGAAAATGTGATTAAAAACTTATCACAAAGAAATCCCAGGTTCTGATGGATTCATGGCTGAATTCTACAAGAAATTTAAGATTTGATGCCAATATTCCTTAAACTCTTCAATGAAATTGAAAGGGAAGCAGTCCACCCTAAATAATTCCTGGAGGCAAGTATTACTCTGATACCCAAAACAGAGAAAGACCGAACCAAAAAGGGGAGCTATAGGTCAATCTCACTAAGCAATGTTGATGCAAAGACTCTCAATAAAATACTGGTAAACAGAATGCAACAAATCATCAAAAAGATTAAACATCATGACCAAGTGGGATTCATTCCAGGAATGCAGGGATGGTTTAATGTATGCAAATCAATAAATGTAATACACCAAATCAACAGAGCCAAAAACAAAAACCACATGGTCATTTCAATAGACATAGAAAAAGCTTTCAATAAAGTCCAACACCTTATCATGATTAAAAAACCTTCAGAAACTCAGAGTACACGGTATCTACCTCAATCTATGCCATCTATGACAAACCAACAGCCAAAATTATACTAAATGGAAAAAATTGAAAGCTTTCACTCTAAAATCAGGAACAAGACAAGGATGTGCTTTATCACCACTCCTATTCAATATAATTTGGGAAATATTAGCTAGAACAATCAGACAAGAGAGAGAAATAAAAGGAGTAAAGATAGGAAAGGAAGAAGTTAAATTATCACTATTTGCAGATGACATGATACTCTCTATATAAGACTCAAAAAACTCTATTAAAAGACTATTAGAGTTAAAAAACAAATTCAGCAGTGTAGCTGCATACAAAATTAATGCTCAAAAATCAATAGCATTCCTGTACACAAAGAACTCACCAAGAGAAAAAATATGGAAATATTGCCCTTCACAATAGCATCTAATAAAATGAAATACTTAAGAATCAACCTAAGATTGTAAAAGACCTTTATGCTGAAAATTATGCTACATGGAAAAAGGAGATTGAAAAGGATATTAGAAAATGGAGGGATATTCCTTGGTCTTGGCTAGGGAGAACCAACACCGTGAAAATGGCCATACTCCCAAAAGTGTTATACAGATTTAATGCAATCCCAATCAAAATACCATTAACATACTTCACAGATCTAGAGAAAACATTCCTAAAATTCATTTGGAAACAGAACAAATCTAGAATAGCAAAGGCAATTCTGGGCAACAAAGGCAAAGCAGGAGGCTTCTCAATTCCTGACTTGAAACTGTACAACAAAGCCCCAGTGATAAAATCAGCTTGGTACTGGCAAAGAAATAGACCTGAGGATCAATGGAACAGATTAGAAGATGCAAGCACAACTACAAAGACACTCAGCCACCTAATATTTGACAAGGGGGCTAAATATGTCCACTGGAAGAAGGACAGCCTCTTTAATAAATGGTGTTGGAAAAATTGGCTCTCTACATGCTGAAGACTGAAACTAGACCCATGCCTATCACCATGCACAAAACTAAAGTCTAAATGGATCAGGGATCTAAATATTAAAACAGAAACACTGAATCTACTGAAAGGCAAGGTAGGAAGAAGTCTTAGAGACATAGGGGTAGGCAGAGAATTCATGAACAAAATGCAAACTGCATGGGAAACACCTCAAAGAATCAACAACTGAATCTCATATTTTTGAAAAGTTTCTGCACTTCAAAAGAAATCACCAACAGAGTAACAAGAAAACCCACACAATTGGAAAGAATTTTAGCCAGCAACCCCTAAGTCAAAGGACTTATATCCATAACATATAAAGAATTAAAAAACATCAAGCCCCCCAAATTCAAAGACCCACTCCAAAAATTGGCATCGGAGATGAAAACACACTTCTCAGATGAAGACATGCAAATGGCAAATAAATACATGAAGAAATGCTCACGGTCACTGGTCATTCAAGAAATGCACATTAAAACAGCATTGAGATTCCATCTCACTCCAGAAAGAATGGCAGCCATCAAGACATCAACTAATAACAAATGTTGGCGAGGCTGTAGTGAAAAATGAACACTTCTCCACTGTTGGTGGGAATGTAGACTGGTGCAACCACTGTGGAAATCAGTATGGGGATTCCACAGAAGACTAGGATTGGAAGTTCCATTCAATCCAGCTATTCCCCTCCTGGGTATTTTCAGTTGAAAAGGTCATCTCACAGTGATATATGTGCACCTGTGTTCATAGCAGCACAATTTGTAATAGCTAAATCTTGGAAACAACCAAAATGCTCATCAACCGCAGAGTGGATGAAAAAGATGTGCTATTTTTATACAATGTAATATTACTCAGCTATAAAAAAAGGATGATCTTAGGCCTTTATAGGTAAATGGAGATAACTGGAGGCTATACTCATAAGTGAAATAAATAAGAATCATATTTATATATATCACATTGTCTCTCTGGTGTAAAAAGTATTAAGAACTGTAGGAGTAATAAGATCTGAAATGTGTAATAGCTATTGTAAAAAAAGAAGGGAAGGAAAGTGCTCTAAAGTATATAACTGCATGTATGTTGAAGTGTGTAAGATGGATAACCATATTACTAAGTTTTTGTTGGATCATTGAACAGAACAGTTTATACTCTCATTGTCCACTTTTTATGCTTTAATTTTGTGACTTAACTGTTTCTAAGATGACAGTATGTAATATATCAACTAGTAATTTCTTAGTGTTGTTTTTTGAAATTCTGTATTATTTATACCCTTTTTTCTGTTTTTCTTTTTTTCTTTAAATAAAACATAACATTTGAACAATTCAAGAGGTGATCTTTAATAAAAAAATCCACCCTGGACTGTATAGCCAACCTGTCTCAAAAAGACAAAAAAAGAGTACTTCTGACCATTTAGATTTCTTCTTTTGTACAGTTCTTTGCTTGTTCATAACCTTTGGCTGCTTTTTTCAGGAGAGGAGATCTGTTGTCTTTTAAAATTTATTTCCAAATGTTCTTTGTATATTTTGTGTTATTGTTATTCTATGTGCTTTGGTAAAAGTGTTTACTCAGACAGGAGGTTGCACTGGTGCTTGGAGTCTCTCAACTGCAATGCTGGTTTTCCTTAAATATCAGGCAATGCTTGGTCAAGCTTATCTTATAATTATGATCCCTTCTTCTCTCTCATGTTAATGGTTCATCCCTTTATAATACTTTGTCTCTCCTCACTTAGAGTAGGGGGCACTGTACTGGCGTGTGAAATAGATCAGAAACAACTCTCAAATCTCCTTGTGATTCCTGGATGTTGCTAGTTGCCTGGAGCTAATATTTGTTCTAATACCTGACTTATGTTCCTCTGTAATTCTTCGCTCCAGTCCAGTAGCTGATGCCTTTGCTGCTGAGGCTGAGCATGGAAGGGTTGCCGAGGGGCAGACTCTCTGGTTGCCTTTGTCGGATGGTCCTAACCAGGGACCTTCTCTGTGTATTGGCTTTTTGAGAGCCAGAAGTTCACTGGTGCCACTTTCACCTTCCAGGATTGCGTGTCTCCATTAGAACTATATAATTGCCTGTATTCTTTAAATATCTTTGCCTAAGCACCTTTACCTCTTCTTGTTTTTCTTCTTGTTACCTAATTGTTTACCAGAGATTTGTGGCTGGAGGAAAAAGGCTGGAGCATGATCTAGCCCAGGAGTTGCCAACCATTCTTTGTAAAAGGGCCATATAATACATATTATGCAGGCCAAAAAGACTGTGTCCCAATTACTCCATTCTTCCAGAGACTGTGACTATAGATGGATGGACCTGGCTGTGTTCCAGTCAACCGGATTTAGAAACAGGACAGGGTTTGACCTGCAGGTTCACTTAGCAGACTCCTGACCCAGACCCCTTTCCCTTATGTAGCAGATGAAGAATCTGAGCCTGGAGGAGGTTGAGAGATTCTCCCAAGCTAGTCTGCCAGTGAGTGGAAGAACCACATGGATCCTTCATTTGCTTATTCATCTGCTTTTCCTCTACTTTTTCCTTTGTGCAGTGTTAAGGAGATTCCTACATGTATCGCCATTCTCCCAGAGCCTTGGCAACAGGATATTTTCAACTTCACTTATTTTTTGTTTTGTGACTTCAAGGCAAACAAAATCCAGGCTAATTATGGAGCTTGCTAGAAAATCAGAGCTGATGGAGATTGGCTGGATTGTTGGCTCTAGGATGGAGGGGAGGATTGTTCGTATTTCAGCTTTTCTTTTGTGAGCTATAGAGAAATTTGGCAAAATTAATGGAGTGTAAAATATTTGAGGTCTTCAGAGACAAAGTTCTATCTTAGGCACAAATATTATTACTCAATTTTAGTCAATATGGTCCACAAGGGACAGAATTTAATATCATACTGAAAGACAGTTCTCTTTTTATGTAGCTTAGGGGCAACGGGAAAGGAATTAAGCTTGGTGTTTAGGTTGCAGTTTGTGTCTGTGTTCTGCCACTTAGAAACTGCATGACCTTGAAAAAAATTGTTTAAACTCCTTGTCGTTTGATTCATTTTAAAATGGAAATAATAATGCCCTTTCTATAGGATGGTTTAAAAATACATTATACACATAATGTAAAAAAGGCTGTTTATGTTGAAAAACATTGCAAAACTGGCAGTTATTAGTATCTACATCAAGAGTAGAGACTCTAGCACAAATAACAAATCTCTCAATTGCTGTGATTTCTTATTTGAGATGCAGGGAATGGAGGAATATAAATGAAACTGTATACACTGAGCATGTTAACTAGTAGGTCTGTATTATATTTAGTAAGAAACTAAATGTTAATTTATTTCTGTTTAACTTTTATTGTTCCCAGGGGCTTTATTTCAAGTTAGCACATCTACTTTTAATCTTCTTACAATTATCTAGGAGAATAAATTAAGTCTTCTTTCCATTGGGGATATTTAAATGACGTATCCCATTTAAAAATGTACCAGTATAAAACACCATTTCTTGCTTTAGAGTTGAGTGAGACAGTGAAGTGAATTTTACCAGTTTCTTCAGTAAAAATCAGTCTTTATTCTCTTTCTCTTGCTCAAGAGTTCAGATCATTATGGTGTCTGTATCTAGATACATGGATGTGCTTGCATTTCAGCTCTGCCAGTTACCAGCTGTGCCACTGTGGACAAGTTATGTAACTTCTCTGTATCTCATTTCCTCATTTAGAAAAGAGAACTAAAAACAATTCATACCTTTATAGTTGTTTTAAGAAATAAAGATTCAGTGTGTGTAAAGTACTTAAGGCTATGTCTGGTACAAGGGCTCACAGTATTAGATATATTATTTATTGACTATGCCAAAACTGCACTGAGGATCTAGACCTCTGTGATAAGAGAACGAAATTTGCAGATCTGGGATTTTAAAAAGTATTCTGTTCCATGATGTGGAGAGAAAGAGTTGGAGATCTTTAAAGACACAATAGATCTAAGGATATAGGAAAAAAAACAAACTCAGTTTCTCCTGCTGCGCTTGTAACAGGAGGTACTGGAGCTTCTGTCCACACATAAGCAAGCAATCGCTTTCACAGGAAATTCTCCAGCAGGCACCAACTAAACATTCTTTCATTCTCTGGTGTCACTACTTGGAGACAGTGTTATATCCTACAGGTTGAGGACTTGGACTGAACCTGTTGCCTGCAGATGTCAGCAAATCCAGGACTCTGGGCTGGGGGTTTCCTAAGACTCGCTTCTCCTAAAGCTTGATTAATTTCTTAATGAGACTCATTGATCACAGAAAGCACTTATGTTTACCTGTTTATTATAAAGGATATTATAGAGGACACAGATGAAGAGCCAGACGAAAGAGATTCATGGAGCAAGGCATACGGGGCGGCCTGAGCTTCCGCAGCCTCCCAGGTGCACAGTCCTTTGAAAAGCTCCATATGCTCAGCAAATCAGGAGTCTGTTTGACCTAAATTCAGTCCTCTTGAGTTTTTATGGGTTCTACACTAGGTAGGTGTGATGAATTACACTGCTGGCCAGCTTATCTTTCAGTTTTTTCCCCTCCTGAAAGTCTCAACCTTCTAATCTTGCTTTGGTCTTGTAGTGAATAGACCATCCTGAGACCGTCTGAGGTACTCTAGGAACCAATATCTCATTAGCATACAAGTGATACTGGTATCACTCAGGAAATTTGTTAAAGGTATAGAGGACACAGAGACCAACTGAGAAATCTCTGTATAAGCAACCATGGCTGTTTATTCACCCAGGTAGGAGCAGGCTGAGTTCAGAAAGTGGAGCCTGGAAGTGAGGGTAGAACAAGGATTCAAAGCAGAGGGGAGGAGGTTGCAATGTTGAGGAATTTGGGGGAGGAGAATTGGGATGCAGATGAACATGGCTTTGATATTCTGTGGTTTCTTGCTGTGCCAGTGGGTAATGGCCTCATGTATGGGGCATGACAAAATTCAAAAAAGTTCTGGAAACATCCTCATCCTGTGCAAGAGGAGGGCAAGGAGATTTTGAGGAGGGCTGTCCTGTGTACAACATAAAGGAGGAAAAGAGGCTTGCTCTTTCCCTGCTCTTTGATTTTGTTGCTTTGCTGTCTTCTGCCACTTGAAGTGTTGCTCTGGGGCCATGCCACCCTGCCTTGGAGCCAGCTAAATATAGACTGAAACTTCCACAAACTGTGAGCTAAATAAACCTTTTCTTCCTTCATTTTGGGTGTTGAGTATTCTTTCTCAGCAAGGAGAGTGTGGAAAAGTGGAAATTATTATGTGAGAAACCCTGACACTCTCCATAGTCAGCTTCCTAGACTTTCCTCTGTGGACCATTCTCTATGATTTGAAAAGTGCTACTGTTAAGCTTGTGTTCAATCATGCAGAGATGGACATTTTCCCCTTTATTCTGTTAGTGCAACTGAGATATATGAAAATTTTTTTTGAGAATGTTTATATTTACAAATAGCAGTGTTATAGGCAACTGAGTTAGGTAAAAATATTATAGACAGTCAGACAGGACCAGGTCCTCAAAGGAGCCAATGGAGAAGGCCAGATACCTTGCCACTGTGGAGGAGACAGTCACCTCCTGCTGTGGGCCAGGCCTTAAGACAAAAAATCAAACAAATGCACCCACATTCTAAGGATTGATATTCTAAATATTTCTCTAATGCCCTGAGGGAACCAAGTGTCACCATTCCAACCCCTTATAGGAAGAGTCACTGCTCTGTATGCATGCCTGCCTGCTAAGTGACTCCCTTCCACATCTGTCCCCAATTTAATCAATTTTACCTGAGCAATTAATTTTACTGGTTGACCATAGTTCTGTCTCACCTTAAGCCCACCTTGCAAGTTCTGATTTTGGACCCGTCTCACCTCATGGCTTTGCTCTATAAAAGTCCCCAGAAAGGACAAAGTCTTTGGCAACTCACTCAGGAACCCTCCTATCTCTCTCCAGGATAGAAGCTTTTTTTCTCTCAACAAATATATTCTGCTCTTAACCTCCATTGTTCCTAAAATTCATTCTTTGATTTTAGAGAGCAAGAGCTTGTACCAGACATATAGTATGTTGGAGTTTTGTTCCCCTATATCAGCAGAAGGTCAGTTTCCTCTTGTGTCAGAATGAAAATGATAGTAGTTCCTATTTATAAAGCAAGGGCTAAACTGGGTTAAATTATTAAAAGCAGCTGGACATGGTAGGACATACCTGTATTCCAGTACTCCAAGAGACTGAGGCCAAATTATAGTAAGTACATGAGCTCAACCTGGGAATTTAGCAACTTAATGAGACTGTCTTAAAATAAGAAAAGATACTTAAAAAGGATTGGGCATATAGCTCAGTGGTGGAGTGTCTCTAAATTCTATCTCCAGTTCCACCAAAACAAACAAACAAACAAACAAACAAACAAACATCAGAAATGGCTATTTAGGACCTGGAAAATGGCCAAAGAGCAAACAACAAATTTGAGTTTATTCTGAAAAATAAGAGCATTTTATGTAAGAACAGTAGGTTTATGAAGCTATGTGGCTTAAAGTACTTCCTGTTCTCCTAGGACTCCTGGATAAAATACCAGAAGCTGTTTAGTTTGAATTTTAGATAAATAACAAATACCTTTTTTTTTTTTAAAAAAAAAACTAAAGTATAGCAAATAACAGGTCTACACTAAAAATTATTCACTGTTACCTTGAATTTAAAATTTAACTACACATGCCATGTTATTATAATTTGCTAATTTAGACAGCGTTCCTTCTATTTTCCCCTCTCTCTGTCTGTGCCTGATAGCTGGATCACAAAGGACGTGGGCTGGGGTTGCCATAGGAAATGTGTTTTATTTAGGGTGGGAGGTAGGGTGAAAAATTGTGGTTTTCCCAGTTACATGTGATGAATTTAGTTGAGAATAATGACAACAAAACCAAATCAAACAAACAAATAAAGCAAAACACAACAGCCCCACATTTGCTTAGCTATCCTAAAACTGCAGTTCTTATTGGAATAAGTGTTAGATAAGTTAGAAATTTAGTGGAGAGATCCTGGAAATGAGATCAGCACCCCACACATCCTCAGCTAAATAGAATTACACAGAGGCATGGAGGAGATGAGATAGTTGGGAGAAAAGTAGATTCCAAGGGAGATTAACTAATTGCAAATTTGAATGCATTCCCAAGCCACAGACATATCAATCAGCAGAGTGTGGAAACTTTGTGGGTGTAAGATGTTTGACTATAACCTTTACTAAAATATTTACACAGGAGAAATCATTAAGAAGCCAGCATGAGAAATAAAAATAAAAATCAAAAAATATATCTAAAGCCAACAGTGTCTGTGTCCCACTCGGGAGAAAATGCATTTTATAATTTAAATTTAGGCAGGTTGTAAAGAGAGAAAACTCCCCAAACTTCCAAACAACTGCACAGAATTAGAATTTGTGTATTATTTAGAACATCTGGTTTTCAGCCCATGATTATGAGATGTGCAAAGAACAGAGAGTTATAACCTAATTAATATTCTGAGAAGGGGATTGTACTAATCAGCTTTCCCATTGCTGAGATATATTAAAGTCTACACCGGAAGGAAGGAAAGGTTTAATTTACTTCATGATTTGATGGATTCAGTCTATAGCTAGCTGGCTCCAAGGCAGGGACATCATGGTGGAACAAAGCTGCCTAGTTTATGGTGGCCGAGTAGCAGAGTAACAAAACAGCACCAGAGAGCAGTTGAGGGACCATATGTAGTATCCAAGGCCATACTTCCACGACCCACCCAGATCCACCTCCTTGACAAATTTGCTAGGTGTTTCTTAATTCAGTGTAGTTGACATGTCAGGAACAGTTAACTGGACCCTAAAACTGAAAAACCACTATTACAGTTATGCTTAAAAATGAAAAAAATTATTAAAAAATTCTGAAAATGATAGCAAACAGAAAATTGCAACGGAGACATAGAAACTAAAAATTATAAAAGCAAAGGCAAGCTGGCCTTGAAAAGTTATCAAAATGAAAAAAAATCACTAGATAGGTCAATGGCACATTTCAGATAAAAGAAAAAAAAGCAGAGAAGAACTGAGTTTAAAAAACTGCTTCAGAGTGGATAAAAAAGATGTGTTATTTTTTACACAATGGAATATTACTCAGCTATATAAAAGGATGATCTCGAGGCCTTCATAGGTAAATGGAAACAACTTGAGACTATCCTCATTAGTGAAATAAATAAAAATCATATTTATAAATAGCACATTGTGTCTCTAGTATAAAAAGTGATAAGAACTATAAGAGTAATAAAACTCAAAATGTGTAATTGCTATTCTAAAAAAAGAGAGGAAAAGAAAGGGCTCTAAGGGATATAACTGCATGTATGTTTGAGTGTGTAAAATAGATGACCATATTGCTGAATCTTTGAGCAGAAATGTTTTGTCTCACTGTTTGAATGTCTACAATGTGTCCATTAATTTTGTAACTTGAACAACTACATCCAAGATGACAATATGTAATTTATCAACTAGTGATTTCTTAATTTTTTTCTTTTTTCTTTTAGAATTCTGTATTTTTGCTACCCTTTTTCTTTTGCTTTTTTCCTCTTTAAATAAAATTTAAAAAAAATGCATAATTGCTATTGTAAAAAAGAGAGGAAATAGCAAGTGCTATAAAAGATATAACTGCATGAATATTTAAGTGTATAGGATTGATAACCATACTTCTAAGTTCTTGTTGGGTTGTTGAACAGATCTGTTTGCAGCTCACTGCTTGAGTGTCTACTTTGTGTGCTCTAATTTTGTGACTTAAACAATTATTTCTAAAAGGACAATATGTAATTTATCAACCAATGATCTCTTACTGTTTATCCTTTTTTTTTGAAATTCTGTAATATTTCTACCTTTTTTCAGTTTTTTTCTCTTTAAATAAAAAAAAAACTGCTTCAGGGACTCATAGTATAATACAAAATATACAACATATCTGAGGTGATAATTATAGAGGAAGAAAACAAAATATTGCAAAAAAAAAAAAAGATTTTGAACACAGTGGCTCCAAACTCCAAATTTTATTAAAACTTATAATTTATAAAGTCAAGGTGGTCAGTAAACCCAAAGTGTGACAAACACAAAGAGAAACACACCTACCCAAATTATAAATGACAAAGAAAATATCAAGAGCTGGGCATAGTGGTGCATGTTTGTAAGTGTAGAATTCAGGAGAGTGAGGCAGGAGAATTGCCATGAGTTCGAGGCCAGCCTGGGCTACATAGTGAGTTCAAGGTCACCTTGGATCATATATAGTGAGATGCTTTCTTAAAAAACAAACCAAAAAACAAATAAAAAAGTGAAATAAACAACCAGAACAAGAAGAATCACTCATTATTTACTGAGTACCAGCAATACGGTAACGTCTAACTTCTCATTAGAGTACAACGGAACTAGCAGTAGTGTCAAGCTCAAATACAGAAAAGAAAAAAAAGTCTCACTCGAGGATTCTATGTCAAGAAAAACTATACGTAAAAAGTGAAAATGAACTGTAGTTCCAGATGAACAAAACATTGTGTATTTACTGTGAAAAATTAACTTCCTCAAAACAAATGACCCAATCAAAAATAGGCAAATGAACTAGACACTTCTCCAAAGAAGTAGTTCAAGTGGCCAATAAATTCATGAAAACATGTCCGCTATCTTTAGCAATCAGAGAAGTGCAAATCAAAATTACTTTCTGAGATTTCTTCTTACACTACTCAAAATTGCTATTATCTAGAACACAAAAAGCAAGGAATGAATTTTTCTCTAATTCTGTGCATGCTAATGGTATTTTAATTGGGATTGCATTAACTCTGTACTAATATTTTGGGAGTATGACTATTTTCACTATTTTGGTTCTCCTACCCAAGAACAAGGGATATCTTTCCATTTTCTGATATTCTCTTCAGTCTTTTTTTTCCCAAAGTATTGTAGTTTTCAATGTACAGATCTTTTACATTTTTTTATTAGATTGATTCCCAAGTGTTTTTGTATGTGTGTTATCATGAAAGGTGTGGTTTTCCTAATTTCTCTCTCAGTGAGTTTGTTAATTGTATACAGGAATGCTATTTTTTTAAATATTGATTTTGTATCCACCTATGTGACTGAATTTGGTTATTAAATCTAGAAGTTTTTTAGTTGAGTTTTTGAGGTCTTCTAAATAGAGTTTCATGTCATCTGAAAATAATAATTTAATTTCTTTCTTTCCTATCTTTATTCCTTTTCTTTCTTTCTCTTGGTTAATTGCTTTGGCTAATGTTTCCAGAACTATAGAATAGAAGTGGTGATAGTGGACATCTTTGACTTGTTCCTGAATTTAGAATGAAATATTTCAATTTTTGACTATTTAATATGATGTTGGCTGTTGGTTTGTCAAAGATGACTTTTATCAGATTGAGGTAAAGACCATCTATTTCAATTTTCTGTAGGATTTTTTAAAATTATGAATGGATGTTAGACTTTGTGAAACACTTTCTTCATGTATTGAGTGATTATATAGTTTTTGTCCTTGGTTCTGTTAATATGGTGTTTGTGTTTAACGATTTGCATATATTGAACCATCCTTACATACCTGGGATGACCCTATTTGGTTGTGGTGTATAATCTTCTTGATGATTTGCTATATTCTCTTTGCCAGTATCCTACTGAGAATTTTTGTGTCTGTGTTCATTAAGGAAGCTTGCTTTCTTTCTTTCTTTCTTTCTTTCTTTCTTTCTTTCTTTCTTCCTTCCTTCCTTCCTTCCTTCCTTCCTTCCTTCTTTCTCTTTCTCTTTCTTTCTTTGTTTCTTTCTTTTTCTTTCCTTTTTTGGTTGGATCCCTCTCTGGTTTTGGTGTCATGGTTATACTTGCTTCCAGGAATGAGTTTAGGAGTACTGTGTCTATTTCAATTTTATTTAAGAGTTTGTCAAGTAATGGCATTAGTGCTGAGATTCTATCTGCTCCAAAAGGAATTGCTATTTTTAAGAAATCAACCAATAACAAGTGCAGACAGAAACGTGGGGCAAAAGAAACTCATCTTAATTGTTGGTGGGAATACAGACTAGTACAACCATTGTGGAAATCAGTGTGAAGTTTACTTAAAATTAGGACTAGAGGTTCATTTGAGTCAGCTATTCTGTTATCTTTCTGAAAGAATTAAAAGCATCATACTACAGCTATATACATATGCAACCATTTTTATAAAGGCACAATTTGTAATGCTCACTTATGGAAACTATCATCAAGTGATGAACGCATAGAAAAGATATTTTTTATTTCTGTACCAGGGATCAAACTCATGACCATGTGCTTGCTAAGCAGGAGCTTATGCTGCTGAGTTAAATCCTTGGCAAGATGTGGATTTTTAAAAATATATAATAGAGTACATTTCAGCTTGAGATATTTCTAGCTAAATAGATGGACCTTGAGGCCATATTCTTAAAATAAATTGGGCACTCAAGCTAGACATCATATTGTCTCTCTTGTGTAAAAAACTGGAAGTGTAAATAAGAACCAAAATATACAATGCATATTGTGAAGTAGGAAGACATTTTTCAAAAGGAAAGGAGAACTGGGAGAAAGAAAGGAAGAAAAAGAAAGAAATGAAAAAAGGATAAAATGGAAACAAAACTTTGTAAATATGGAGGTAGAGAGGCGTTGAAGAGATGGGAAGAGAATGAAAAACAAACAGGAATTAAGACGGAATATGTGCAGGTACAAGTTTTCTATGATGACTGTGATCATTATGTATATCTAAATTGCACCAATAAACTTAATTTAAAAAAAAATCAACAATCACTAGCAAGGATACAGATTAAAAGGAGCACTTCTATACTGCTGCTAGGAATGCTACTTAACACTACAGTCAGAATGGAGATTCCTCTAAAACTAAAAACAGAAATTCACTTTGATCCAGGTATACTTCTCTTGGGTATTATATTATAGTAATACATACACTCCTATATCTATAGCAGTGCAATTCATGATAGCTCTGCTCTGAAAATAGCCTAAGTCCCCATCAACAAATAAATAGATTAAAAAGTATGCATACATAATGGAATTATTATTCAGCCATACACAATGGAATATTATTCTGTCATAAATAAGAATTAAACCATGCCATTTTCAGGAAAATAGATGGAACTTGGGGCCATAATGTTAAGTGAAATAAATCAGACACAGAAATTTAGATACCACATGTTGTCTTATATGAGAATCCTAAATCTAAATAAATAGAAGAGTAAAATAAAGGAGAGATGCTATGAAACGAAATGCAGGCTTTTTGGAGATTAGGAAGGAGAGTGATTGGAAAAGAGGATGGATGGGTAGGGGTAAAGAAATCTAAAATAATTAAGATATCTATATATCTATATATCTATATATCTATATATCTATCTATATCTATATCTATATCTATATATATATATATATATATATATATATATATATATATAATCTGTTCCCCAAAATGAATGCAACTATGAAGTATTGTAAACATGGCCTAGTAATAAAAAAAGAAGAGACAGAAGGAAGTCTTTCAAGTTGCAAGGAAATGAAAAATAGTAATTTGGGTTCACCAGAAGAAATAAAAAATGATAAAGATATGAGTTTATATTTGTATGTGTGCCTATTCTCTTTTAACTTATTTTAAAAACACAAGAGTTTTTAAAGTTGGGAAATATTGCATTTAGTTTGGTTTATAAAATAGGTTTAAGTTGCTTCGGCGTCCAGAAGCTGCTGCATCGTGGATTGTGTGCGTCGCTTAGCCAAGATGCTGGAGGAGACCCAGACCCAGGACCAGCCCATGGAGGAGGAGGAGGTGGAGACCTTCGCCTTCCAGGCGGAGATCACCCAGTTGATGTCTCTGATCATCAACACTTTCTACTTGAACAAAGAGATCTTCCTGAGGGAGCTGATTTCCAATTCGTCAGATGCCCTGGACAAAATCAGGTATGAAAGCCTGACAGACCCCAGTAAACTCGACTCGGGCAAGGGGCTGCACATAAATTTTATTCCCAACAAGCAAGATCGCACCCTCACCATGGTGGATACAGGGATCGGAATGACGAAGGCTGACTTGATCAATAACCTCGGCACCATAGCCAAGTCGGGAACCAAGGCCTTCATGGAGGCTTTGCAGGCTGGCGCCGACATCTCCATGATTGGTCAGTTCGGTGTGGGCTTCTAGTCTGCATACTTGGTGGCTGAGAAAGTGACTGTGATCACCAAGCATAATGACGATAAACAGTATGCCTGGGAATCTTCAGCAGGAGGGTCCTTCACAGTAAGGACTGACACAGGTGAACCTATGGGTCGAGGCACAAAGGTTATTCTGTATCTGAAAGAAGACCAAACTGAGTACTTAGAAGAAAGGTGAATAAAAGAGATTGTTAAGAAACATTCTCAGTTTATTGGTTATCCCATTACTCTTTTTGTGGAGAAGGAAAGAGATAAGAAGTGAGTGATGATGAGGCTGAAGAAAAGGAAGATAAAGAGGAAGACAAAGAAAAAGAAGAAGAGGAATCTGATGACAAACCTGAAATAGAAGATGTTGGTTCTGATGAAGAAGAGGAAGAAAAGAAGGATGGTAACAAGAAGAAGAAGAAGAAGAAGAAGAAGAAGGAGAAGGAGAAGGAGAAGGAGAAGGAGAAGGAGAAGAAGAAGAAGAAGAAGAAGAAGAAGAAGAAGAAGAAGAAGAAGAAGAAGAAGAAGAAGAAGAAGATTAAGGAGTATATTGATCAAGAAATGCTGAACAAAACAAAGCCTATTTGGACCAGAAACCCTGATGATATTACTAACGAGGAGTACGGGGAGTTCTACAAAAGCTTGACCAATGATTGGGAGGATCACTTGGCAGTGAAGCATTTTTCTGTTGAAGGGCAGTTGGAATTCAGGGCTCTTGTTTTTGTTCCATGACGAGCTCCTTTCGACCTATTTGAAAACAGAAAGAAGAAGAATAGCATTAAGTTGTATGTGCACAGAGTTTTCATCATGGGTAAGTGTGAGGAGCTGATCCCTGAGTACCTGAATTTCATTAGAGGATTCTGAGGATCTCCCTCTGAATATTTCCCAGGAAATGTTGCAGCAAAGCAAGATATTGAAAGTCATCAGAAAAAATTTGGTAAAAAAATGCATAGAATTGTTCACTGAACTGGCTGAAGATAGAGAGAACTACAAAAAGTTCTATGAGCAGTTTTCTAAGAATATAAAGCTTGGAATACATGAAGACTCTCAGAATAGGAAGAAGCTCTCTGAACTGTTACGCTACTACACATCTGCTTCTGGGGATGAGATGGTTTCTCTCAAGGACTATTGCACCAGGATGAAGGAGAACCAAAAACACATCTATTACATCACAGGTGAAACTTCAAAGACCAAGCAGCCAACTCAGCCTTTGTGGAACGCCTTCAGAAGCATGGCTTAGAAGTGATCTATATGATTGAGCCCATTGATGCATATTGCGTCCAGCAGCTGAAAGAATTTGAGGGGAAAACTTTAGTGTCAGTTACCAAAGAAGGCTTGGAACTTCCAGAAGATGAAGAGGAGAAAAAGAAACAGGAGGAGAAAAAGACAAAGTTTGAAAACCTCTGCAAGATCATGAAAGACATTTTGGAGAAAAAGGTTGAAAAGGTAGTTGTGTCAACCTGATTGGTGACATCCCCATGCTGTATTGTCACCAGCACATATGGCTGGACAACGAACATGGAGAGAATCATGAAAGCCCAAGCCCTAAGAGACAACTCAACGATGGGGTACATGGCAGCCAAGAAGCATCTGGAGATAAACTCTGACCACTCCATCATCGAGACCTTGAGGCAGAAGGCTGAGGCTGACAATGACGACAAGTCCGTGAAGGATCTGGTCATCTTGCTGAATGAAACCGCCCTGCTGTCCTCAGGCTTCAGTCTGGAAGACCCCCCAGACACATGCAAACAGGATCTATAGGATGATCAAGCTGGGGCTAGGTATTGATGAGGTTGACCCCACCGCTGACGACACCACCGCTGCTGTCAATGAAGAGATGCCACCCCTTGAAGGAGATGATGACACATCACACATGAAAGAAGTTGACTAACTCTGCTGAAAGGACAACTGGGATGTGTGCTCAGTACTTTACTTTCATTCCCTGATAATATATATTTTCAAGGATTTTTTGTTAACATTATAAGTCTGTATGGCTGATAACTGCTTAAGGGGAAGATAAGATTTCTTTCTACTTGTGATACTGTGATACTTCAGGCACTAAAGCAAAGCTAACAATGCTGTTTTTTTAGTTGCACCTTGGTTTATTTTAATAGGTTGATGTTAACTTACTGTTAACTTTGTGAAGTCTAAAGTGTTTACTTATCAAGCCAGATTCCTCAGTAGACCAAATCTTTTGTCTCTGAAGTGTTGATATAGGCTGATGTTTAAGGGAATATTTGTTACAATAGCTTGAGTTTTAATCTTGTAGGATCCACTTTCTAAAAAACTTTCCCCTGTAGTTTCAAATCTGCATGTCCTAGGCTTCCAGAAATAAGTATGTGAAACAACGTGATGGCAGAAACTGCATGGGGATTGTTTTCCAAGGAGAAGTATTGTTTAGAGGAATAAACTTAGGTATACTGCATGGCTGAAAAATTTGGAACAAGGCCTGTGAATGGAAGTGGAGTGCCTGGGTCACATTCTCCTTTAAGAGGTAACAAATACAGATAAGTTAAAAAAAATAGGTTTAATATACATGATGGTAAGTGTATAAAGAACAGAGAGGAAATGGAACCATATTTGATCAAAATTGCTCTAATTAATCAGAATCAAGTCAGTATCAACCTGAAGTAGATTGCAGTGTTAATGATCCATGGCAATTCCTAAATCAACAATTCTAAAACTTAGAAGTCAACAAAAGAATTAAAATATTATACCAGAAAAATAAATATTTAACATAAAGGCAACAAAATGGAATTGAAATAGGTATTGAAATATGTAGAAAACAAATAGCAAAATGGCATAGCTAAGTCCAACTATATCAATAATTACAAGGCCAGGATTAGCATCCTGGTAAGAAAACAAGACCCAAGTATACACCTTCTGTAAAAGATGCTTATTTATTTCAAAAACACAAAATTGGTTGAAAATAAAGGGGATGAGAAAAGTTGTACCATGTAAACAGCAGCTCTTAGAGAGCTCAGGTAGCTACATGAATTATAAACAAAACAAATTTTATGACAGAGACTACTGCTAGAGACAGTGAGACATATTTCCTAATAATACAGTGTCAATACATCAGGACGATATTTATAAACAATTTTATATCTTTCAATAAAGAATCAAAACACATAGAAAAAGAAGATTAAATTGAAAGAAGAAATGGATAATTCAGCAATTATAGTTAGAAATTAGGGTCACTGAGCCAATCTAGTTTTTATTAGAGCAGTTTGTAGGTTTTGCTGTTTGAACTACTATAAATGTTCCCCAGTCTTCAATTCCTTCCCGCAGGGGACTGCTGCTTTCTTGTATTTAGTGCAAGCCCTGGGGTACCGAAAGATTTCTCAGTGATCCTAGTTTACCTACTCCTGAATGCTTGTGTGGTGAACCAAATTCCTGTTGCATATATCCTTCCCACGTGGTGCTGCTCTTGGTGATTATTTTGTGGGGGGCTAAAGATGGGTGTGGCTCCTAGTTTTACTTGATCCAGTCTCACTTAGCCAGGTGCTGGGGAACTGGCTCCAAAGTGGGGCATTTTCAACATTCCTTTCCCTGATATGGTAGCCAGCTCTGCCTCATTTCCATGAAGAACTTGGGGCAGGAGAGCATTTTGATCTCCTCTCCAGGTGGTAGGTGATGTGTAGTTTTTGCAGTACAGAAACCTGGATCCTTGGGGCTGGGGGTAGATTCCTGTCCTTCGGAGAACTTCTAGAACAGGTGTTGTTCTACTCTCCTTTCATCAGCAGCGTGCCTTTAATTAAATTAAATTAAATTAATTAATTTACTTTTTTTTTTGATCAGTGATAGTTTTTTGGTACTTGTTATTCTGTGCAAGAGTCATTTGGGGAATAAAGTGGGTTTTTTGACTTTGCCTCAGAGTTTGCCTTTGCTTGGGAACGGGTAGGGAGGAGAAAGTTTTCTCTACATCCTCATGTGAACTGAGTTCTATCCTAGAGCACAAACATGATTCCTTACGGTGGCTTTGGGGCCAGAGTACTTTCTGGGCCTGCTGGTCTGGGCCTTCACATCCACAAGGTCTTTTTAAGGAAGGGAAGTGGGTGTGGCCTTTGTGCTGCTGAATGACAGGGAAGGGGGAAGAAAGAGCTTGCGGGAGGAGCACTGACCTCATTGAAACAAAGCAGAAATCACTCAAGTGTACACATGGCCTTTAAAATTCTGTGAAAATGTTGTGTTTTCTTCTTTTTTTCCGCTTTAAGGCAAGTACCTGTTCATGCTCTGCATTGCAAAGGGCGAACAGTTCCTGTTATGGTTTCCCCTCAGGGGTTCTGTCCCGTGACATTTAGTTTGCCCCCTTGCCTTGCTGCCCCGGATTTCTGATGGACTCAAGGTAAAAATCATTGCTTATTGTTACGGTGTCAGTCCATTCTTCTGTGAGTCTCTGTATCTAAGCAGAGAAAACAGGATTCTCCTTTAAGTCGTCTCTGCTATTTCTTTCATTTTGAGCCTCCTGATCCATGAATAAGTAGCAATTCCTCATCTTTTTTGGGAGAAGCTACCATTTGGTTTTTGTGCAATGAAAAGAAGCAGAAGACATGAAGATACCTTATCTTCTCCCTCTTAAGAGTATTAATTTATTCTTGAATTAATGATTCTTAGTCTAAAATTTTAGTGTTTCTATAGTACACTTTTAATTAATTACTCTCAAAAGGAGGGCAATGAAAAATGTGGAACATGGTTGTAGATTTTGATTGGTTTTTGCTTAGATTCTTAATAAATTATATCACCTTGTGTTGTATAGAATATATGTTTTTAAAATGTTACATCTTTTAAAAAACGTTATATACAATGTGAATATTTGGGAGAGAGCAGATGAAAGACATTTGGAAGAGAATGATTTTGGAGAGTAGCTAAAATTTTATTTGATTTTAATATCAAATAAATAAAAATGAAATAAGTTTTCCATTTTCCAATTCTTTTGGCAAGGTATAATTAAAAGAAATCCAAGAAGAGTGCATTGAGTGGGATGATGTAATGTGAAATGCCAATGAAACTGATCATTGAACAATGGAAAAATAGAAGATTGTTTTCAGGTAGCATAACTCAAACTCTGAGAAAAACAGCACATACATTTTCAGGAGAGAACTTTTTGTGATTATATTTCTTAAAAATAAGTTATCATCAGAGTTCTGTATTTAATCTAAAGTATAAGCCTGATTAACAGATAAAGCAAGCAATTCACACAAACCCTTAGCCCATTTATAAAGCTTTAAGTGTTTAGAGAAGTATTAGAAAAACCAACAAGCAAACATAAAACTCATAAAAATGAACACTAGAAAGAAAACATTTGGCTTAAGTGCCTACCACAATTTGTGGATGTCCAAGGAACTGTGGTACAGAAAAATAATTCTATATGAGTAGCAAGTTTTATTTAATGCCAATTCACAGGAGTTCCAACTCCTCAATTTTGTGTAAGGCCATATTACATGCATATGGAACTCAGTCTGGGTTATGACTATTTAAAGTTGAACTTTGAGATTTTCTTTAAATAGAGAATAAACACAGTTTTCACAGATGTAAACTGGGCATAGTGGTACATGATTGTAATCCCAGCACTTAGGGAAGCTGAGGCAAAGAGATTGGAATCAACCTGGTGACTTAGAAAACACCTGTTGCAAAAAATAAATAAATGAAAAAGAGGGCTGGAGGTAGTGTGAAGGGAATTTAATTCCTAGTAACGCACAGGCACACACACACGTGCATACACAAGTGCGTGCACACACAGTGTGTTATATCCTTCACTCTCAGTATTTTATGGAATCATCAGTACTTGTGCCTGCATAAGAACAGGATTCTTCGTGATTTCTGGGTTGGTAACACAGATTGGTATGGTGAAAACTGTAGGTTCTCTTCACTTTCTGGTTTTGCTTAATTTTGTTGATTACCCAGTTTCTCAATCATCTTTGCTCAGTCCTTTTCAAATTCCTGTGTTGTCTCTTTTCTCTTACTTTGTGTTTTCTTCCTAAGTGATGTTTCCATGGAGTTAATAGTTAGGTATTTATTTGTTTTAACATTCTAATTTCCTTTCTCCCTTACCATTCTTCCTTTCCTTCCTTCCTTTCTTTTGATCATTTAAAATTTCTGCTGTTGTGATCTCACACATACTGGGCAAACTGAACCCTACTCACTGATGTCCATGTTTCAGTTGATTTGCTTTTTTGCTGTTGAGTTTTTGGAATTTCTTATACAGTATATTCTTGATATGAATACTTTATGAATAGTTTAAAAATATTTTCTCCCATTCTTCAGGTTGAACCTTAACTGGGTTTTTTTGTTTACTTCTTTGCTGTGCAAAAATGTCTTAGTTTGATAAAATTGCCATTTGTCTATTTTTGCTTTTGTTGCCCATGCTTTTGAGTTCTTATTAAAAAGTCATTGCCTGTACCAGTGTCATCAAGTGTTTTCATCTACTATTTTTGTAAGATAGTTTTCAGGTCTTACATTTAAGTCTATGATTTTGCAATGCTTTTTAATAAATGGTTTTATCTGGTGGTCAAATTTCTTTCTTTTGCATATGGATAGCCAGCTTTTGTAATGCCATTTATTGAAGAGGCCATCTTTTCTGCAAGTGTGTTTTTGACACTTTAGTTGAGAATTTGTTGGAGGTAGATGCATGGATTTATTTCTATGATCTCTATTCAGTTCTATGTGTCTGTTTTATATTATGCTGTCTAGGTAATTGTAGCCTTACAATTGTAGTGCATCTCAGTATCAGGTATTATGATGTGTTTAGCCTTGCTCTTTTTTGGATGGGATTGCTTTGGCTATTAGGGTCTTTTGTGCTTCTGTATGAATTTTTAAATTTTTTCTAGTTCTGCAAAGAGTGCTACTCATATTTTGGTAGAGACTCTCTATGACTCTTTTTATATTGACAACTTTCAAGCTATATTTCTCTTGGGCTCTCTTTTGAGTATTAGTTTATCTACTTGAGATTTCCACTTGGATTTATCCAGATAGATTCAAATTTAATATTTCCTGAATGAACTAAAAAATCATCAGTTGAAGACCACTTCACTGCCAATGTTCCTAGCAGTAAATGACTAGCACCACACAACTCAGCACTTCATGCCAAAGATCTAGATCTTTACTTCTTCTTCCTTGACATCCACAGCATAGCACACCTCCTAAATATCTCTGTGTATGGTTCAAATCTGACCTGACTCCCCCAGCCCCCAACCTGCTTGCCAGCAAAGGCACTACTCTCTGCAGGGAACTCAGCTCAGAATGGAAGTTGTCACTGGCAAACACAAGATGTCATGGAGGACACAAGATAGGATAAGGAAATTTTCAGGTTCCAGGATATCTGAGAACACCCAAAAATTTACACCAGACGCTTAAGGACTTTGCAAGACTGCCAGAGAACTTTGATACAGATGTTTATTAAAATCTTCCTGCCTAATGTCCCATGTCTTCTTTTCATCCCTATAAAAAGGGATACATTTCTCTTTGTTCAGGGCAGATGGTCCTCTCACTCTTGTCTGCCTGCACCTAAAGACTAGGATCTTTAATCAGCAGTAAATAGTGCATTCCTGTAGGTAGTTCTTATGTAGCTGTTGGTCCTGCACAATTCTGAAAATATGTGCACACACATTTTTCTCTTAATTTACAACTTTCAAATAAATATCTTGACATGTTCTTGAAGACTATTGACTCAGTCCACTGCTGTGGTTCTAGATCTTGTGAAGGGACCCACCTATGCTTACTTTCCTTACTCGTTCCTGGTCTCCTTTCTGCATTAGTGGCTACACTGTTCTGGGGAACACAAATGCTTTATGTGCCACAGAACAGGGTAAAATTGGTGGAACAGTCGCATTAGCAGGGCATCTTCACAAATATTTCAGTTTACCATGGAGTTTTAGATTCTTACTTTTCATAAACAGAGGAATAATAGCAGCACACAGGCTAGATCTTTTTGAGTGAGTTTGCAACATTTCAAAATGATGAGTTACTAATGTGGTCTTCTTGTTTTTTTGTTAATTAATAAGTTGAATAAAATACTTGACATGTATTCATCTTATAGCTCTATGAATGTCATATTGTAACTTTTTGAGCTTTATATTTGACATGGTATTATTAATAATTATTCTGGAAAAATAAAGATAAACTAAGACTATTCTAGGAATACTAGTCTATGTGGTCACTAAGTAAAAGAAATGTTTGAGGAAACTTAGACTATCTTTCCTGGAGAAGATAGGGGTTTGATATTGACTGAATTTGAATGAAAAATTTCATGTTACGTGGGTATTTGGGAAACCTTGAGAGATAGTGTGCAGTCCTGAAGAGATAGAAAGGCAGTTGGCAATAGCATCCTTAATTCTTAGGGTGTTGAAATAAATCAAGAGAAAAGGCTAGCTGCAATCCTTTGGTGAGTATATCTATCACAATCTTGTTCCATTGTGATAGAATCCAGGGTCAAGAGAATGTGTCTGAGAAAACTAACTGCCAAAGATGTGCAGGGGAAATTAACTATCTCCCTCTGATTTCACAGGTTGGAAGTCAGGAGTTTGTCCATTTTGGCTTGATGTTGTCTGTTGGGGCCTAGTGGAGGAGATCATTCTAAAACAATGACCTGCCATAATTGTGTTTAATCATATATGCATATTTTATTCAGCTTCTCATGACAATAATAAAATGTGAAATAATCAACATACAGAGAAAAAGTATATTTTGGCTCATGGTTTTTGAAGCTTCAGTCCATAGTCGTTGGCTCTTTGCTTTGCTCCAGCAGCAGGAACACATGATAAACAAAATCACTCATCTCATGGCTAGGAAACATCTCATGATAAAAAAGAAGAAAGGGCTGTGGTCTTCCAGTCCTCTTTCACAGCACTCCCGCAGTGACATGAGAAGTTCCCAGAAGACCCTATCTACCAAATCCTCTACCCCCTCCTAACAGTGCTATTCTAGATGCCAAGCCTTTGGTGGACACTCCAGATACTTAATGAAACTCAACTGTACAAAGCCAAAATTTGAAGAATTAAAAAAATTTTTAAACCTTAAAAAAATTGGTTTTATTGGTGTTCTTTTGATGTGCATAGTGATCAAATTTATCACAAAGCATTTGTACCTATATATATAATATATCTCAATTCTGTTTTTCTTCCATTCCCTTCTCTTCCCTTAAGCCTTTCTTCTTCTTTTTACAAAAGCTTTGTTTTCATTTTCCTTCTATTTTCTTTTTCCATTCCCATTCCCCACTCCTTATTCCTCTTCCCATTTGAACATTTCTTCCTACTTCCCAATATATATATTATTCATTTTGGTCCTTATTTATGTTTTCAGTTTTTTGCTCAAGAGAAACAGTGATATTTAAACATGAATGTCCAATTTATTTCACTTAAAAGTATGATCTGAAGATGCATCGATTTACCTAAAAATGTGTCAAGTTTATCCTTCTTTATGAACACTAGTACTCAGCTCTATATAAAAACCACATTTTCTTTATACACTCATGTGTTGATGGGTATCTGGGCTGTTTCCAAGATCTAGCTATTACAAATTGTGCTGCTGCTACAAACATGGGTGTGCATATATCATTGTGGTATGATGCTTTTAACTATTTTGGGAAAATACCAAGAAGGGGAATACCTGGATCAAAAGGAAACTTTAGTTTTAGTTTTTTAAAAAATCTTCATACTGATTTTCATATTGGTTGTGCCAATTTACATTCTCACTAACAGAAGAGAAGGGTTCCTTTTCTTTTTTTTTAAACTAAGTTTATTGGTACAATTTATGCATACATGATAATCACAATCATCTTAGGGAACTTGTAACTATACATGATAAATCTTAGTTCATGTTTTTCTCCATTCTGTCCATTCCCCTGTCTTCCCTTCAACCCTTCATTCCTTTCTTATTTACAAAGATTTGTTTCCATGTTATACTTTTTTCCCTCATTTATTCTTTCCCCTTACTTTCTCCCCCAGTTCCCCTTTCCTTTAGAACAACTTTTCCTATTGCACAATATTTATTATATATCTTGGTTCTTACTTACACCTTCAGTTTCTCACACAAGAGGAGTGATGCAATACTGACACATGTGTGTCTGATTTGTTTCAGTTAACAGTATGTTATCAAGGTCCATCCATTTAGCTAGAATTCATTATGTCTGAGTAATGCTCCATTGTATAAAAAAATCACATCTGTTCTATCTGTTCATTGGTTGGTGGGCATTTGGGTTGTTTCCAAGATTTAGCTACTGCAAACTATCCTGCTATAAACATGGGTGCACATATACTGCTGAGGTATGATGCTTCTGATTCTTTCAGGGAGATACCAAGAAGAGCAATAGTTGGGTCAAATGGGACCTCTAGTCCTGATGTTTTGGGGAATCTCCACACTGATTTTCTACAGTGGTTGTACCATTCTACCCTCCCACCAAAAGTGGAGAAGAATTCTTTTTTTTCACAGCCCCACTAGTATTTGTTATTGGTTGATTTCTTGATGACAGTCATTGTTTTTGGAGCGAGATGGAATCTCATCGTTTTAATTTGCATCTCTTGAATGGTCAGTGATGTTGAACATTTTTTCATATATTTTGTTTGTCCTTAGTACTTCTGAGAAGTGTCTTCATTTCAGATGCCTATTTATGGATTGGGTCTTCAAATTTGCGTGGTCTGATTTTTTCACTTCTTTGAATGTTCTAGATATTAATCCTTTGTCTGAAGAACAACTAGCTAGGATTTTTTCCCTCACTCTGTGGGTTTTCTTTTCACTTGGTTGGTGATTTTATTTGCTGTGCAAAAGCTTTTAATTAGATGAGGCCCCAGTTGTTGATTCTTTGTAGTATTTCCTGTGCCATGGGGGTTTTGTTCATGAAGTCTTTACTACACCTATGCCTTTAAGAGTTCTGCCCTTTGAGTGCTCACTTTGTGTGCTTTAATTCTGTAACTTGAATAACTATTTATAAAAGAACAATATGTAATTTACTAACTAGTGATTTCTTACTGTTTATCTTCTTTTCTTGAAATTCTGTAATATTTCTTTTTCCTGTTTTTTTCTCTTTAAATAAAAAAAAAGAGTTCTGCCTATTCTGTCTTCCAATAGATTTAGTGTTTCTGTTTTAATATTTAGATCTTTGATCCATTTTGATTTTATTTTAGTGTATGATGATAGATATGGGTCTAACTTTAGTATTTGGCTTGTGGAGAGTGAGTTTTTCCAGCACAACTTATTAAGGAGACCATCTTTATTCTAGTGAAGGCGTTTGGCCTCTGTCAAAAATAAGTTGACTGAGTGTGTTTGAAGTTGTTTCTGAACCCTCTATTTTGTTCTATCAATCCTTGTGGCTTGCCTTTATTTATTTATGCTTTCTATTTACCAGTTTCTTGCTTTTTAAAAAATCATGATAGCTTTCAAATTGGTGATTGTGATTCTCCCTGCTTTACTCTTGTTGCCTAGAATTGCTTTTGCTCTTCTAGGTCTCTTCTGATTCCATATCAGTTTTGAGGATTGTTTTATCTAGTTCGGTGAAGTATGCAATTGGTATTTTCATTGGAATTGCAGTAAATACAACAATCTTGGGAGTAAGGCAATTTTCACTATATTGATTCTGCTTATCAAATTGTGTTGTTTCCCTGATTTCTCTCTCAGTAAATTTGTTATTCCTGTACAGGAATACTGTTGATTTTTGAGTGTTGATTTTGTGTTCTGCTATGTTGTTGAATTTGGTTTTTAAGTTGAGGAGTCTTTCAGTGGAGGTTTTGGGTGTTCTATGTAGAGTATCATGTCATCTGTAAATAGTGATAATTTGACTTGTTCCTTTTGTATCCTTATTCCTTTTATTTGTTTCTCTTATCTAATTGCTTTAATTAATGTTTCCATGTTCCCAGAAGTATATGGGATAGGACTGGTGATAATGGACATTCTTGTCTTCATTTTAGAGTGAAAGCTTTCAGTTTGTGACCACTTAGCATGATGTTGGCTGTTGGTTTATTATTTGGTTTATTCCAATTTTCTACAGGGTGTTTATCATGAAATGATGTTAGACTTTGTTAGATGATTTGGCTACATCTAAGAAGTGATCATATGGTTTTTTTCCTTGTTAATGTGGTGTATTACATTTACCGATTTGTGTATGTTAAACCATCACTGCATTCCTGGGATGAATCCTACTTGGTCATGGTGTATAATTTCCTTGTTATTTTGCTGCATTCTATTTGCCAGTATCTAATTGAGGATGTTTGCATGTATGTTCATTAAGAGGCTTGGTCTATAGTTGTCTTTTTTTGGTTGGCCCCTTCTCTGGTTTTGGTATCAGGGTAATGCTCCCTTCCTGAAATGAGTTTTGGAGTATTTCCTTTCTGCAATTTTATTAAAGAGCTTGAGGAGTAGTGACATTAGATCCTCTCTAAATTTCTAGTATGGACAGAAACTTCTACAAACTGTGAGCTAAATAATCCTTTTCTCCCTTAATTTGTGTGTTATGGGTATTTTGTGTCAGCAATGAGAAGAATAACTAACACAGAATTTGGTACCAGAGAGTTGGGATCAGAGAGTTTGGTACCAGTGGTTGAGGAGCCTTTGGAGCTGACTTGTGGGAAAGGGAAGAGATAGGAAAGATTTGGAGATGCCAGATGAAAAAGCAGAGCAAGAATACTTTAAGCTATATTTGATGGGAAATTCTGTTCAGTATTCAGAAGACCAGGATGGTGCCAGAAATTATGCTGGTAAAGACTGGGCTCAGGAGGTTTCTGCTTGGAAGAAGGACTGCCTTGGCTGTTGGACTCCACATGATATGTATTAGGCCTTGGAAGAAAGTTGGTCTGTATTTTGCTTCTGTCCAGAAGCTTTTTCTGATCCTGGGATTAATGGTGGAAGACTAATTACTCTTGTAAAAGAAATTTCAAGACAGCCTATTGTTGAAGCAGTGGCATGACTACTGTTGGGGGCATTTTGACCAGATTTATGTTTAGAATTAAGAGCAAAGAGCCAAGCAGAATCATTTAAAATGTTTTGAGTTTGGCCAGAATAGAAGCTCCAGGAAAGTTGCAACCTACAAATATATTTTTTATTTTAAAGAGACTAAAACAAAACAAAACTAAAAAAAAAACAAACAAAAAACAAGAAAAAAAAAACAGAGCAAAGCAGATCAGAGCAAGACAATCCAAACACAGGGCTTCAAAACAAGACAACAAGAAATCAACAGGAAATCAACCATAATTTCTTTTGTTTTCTTCAAAATAGTTGTCCATACCGTCAAACACAGTAAGTTAATACAAAACAAAATAGTATAAAAGCAATCAAAACAAAAGAATGAGGGCTTTACATACCTTTAAAATCAGACAATAGGAAATCAATAATGGCTACCATAATGTCTCTTGTTTTCTTCAAAATAGCTGACCATACCTTCACACATATTGAAATCAAATAATTGAAAACAGACTAAAACCAATCAAAACCAAGAATAAAAGCATTATTAGACTTCAGAACAAAATGGTAGGAAATCAGCAATGGCTACCATGGTGTCTCGTTTTCTTCAATGTTGCTGTTCATATCATCACACATAATAAAATCAATTCTTATAAACTCTTTTGTTGAAGTTCTAGGCATACATAAACCTATACATGTACATCTATCTTTTCTGTATTAGAGGAAAAAACAAAACAAAGTATAAGAAAAACAAGAAACAAGAGTCAAATAAATAACTGTAACAAAGAGCCCAAAACAATAACAACATAGGCTTTCAAAACAAGGTAGTAGGAACATAAAAAGTTTATGGTTTTGCATCATTATCTTCAAAAGTCTTACTCAAATTACCAGATATAGACATGCAAAATTGATCTAACCCTATGGATGTTAACTGTTTTGTTCTAAGAATTAATAGAATTAGTAGTACAATTATCTTAGTTATCTTAATTGTATATATATAAATTTATATCTTTTTTATTTTCTCTTCCTTTTCTCCTTTTCCCTATGCAAATGTTGAAAAGAGGAAAAATTAGTTGCTGAAAAGAAAAAGCCAAGTATTTCAGAGAGGAAGACAATAGAAAAAAATGGACTGAGGACATCATGAGGAGCAGCAGTACTTCAACCTTTGCAGCCTCAGAGTTGCAGAAACAAAACATTTTGCTTGAGAAGATAACTGCAGAACACCATGTTTCAGAATGGTGGTGGCCTAGGGAAGCTATTACTTGGAATTTGCTTCATAAGTGCTCAACAACTATAGCTAACAGAGAAGGAAGCCTGGCTACTGCTTTAGCTAGTGGCAGACCCTGGTGTCATCCATATGGTACTGGTTTTAGGTGCATGCAGAATGCAAGAGTTGTGGGTGAGGAAGGTTTTTTACCTAGGTTTCAGAAGGCATAACAGGCCAGGCAGTGGGCCCCTGAGAGGACAGTATGTGAGTTTATAAGTGTGAAGTGGAAGTTGCAGTGGAGACTACAGAAGTTTGGAGAAGCTGGGAATGTGGATCATCTGAGGAAAACTGCAAGGAGGGAGTAGATCCAGCCCAGAAGAGAAGCCATGGGAGCTACAACCACTGGAAGTGCCATGGGGCAGAACCACCCAAGCCTTTGGAGTTATCTTGCCCAAGATTGCCTTGGATGCTGGACATGGAACCACAGGACTTAATGTTTGCCCTGATGGTCTTTCATCCCATTTCTTTCTATTCCCTATCTTTGTACCTTTTGGAATGATAATGTTTCTCTTGTGTCATTGAATTTAATTTTCTTTTCATTTGTACAAGGGCTTGCAGCCTAAGTTACAATTTGCCTTAAGTCTCTGAGGAGACTTTGGACTTAGGCTTTTCAGTAATGCTGAAACTGTTATGATTTGATAGTCTTAAGATGAACTCAATGCCTTTTTCATAAAACAATGTGCATGAATCTTTAGGGGGTTACAGGCAGAATGTTATGGCTGTCTACATATCCCTGCCAAGTGTCATGTGATCATAGGTGGGGCTTTTTCATAGGTGGCTGGATCTAGATTGTATGACACTGGGATTGATTCATGGTGCAAGGTAGGATCAAGGGCACTAGGATTAAGGGTGTGAGTGCTACTTGCCCTAAGTTGTTTGGATAAGATATAAGGGATAGGTAGAACTGTGGTTGACACTTGTTGCTTTGCTACTTTCAGTTCACTATGAACTGTTTCTCTTTTGCAGTGCCTGCCTGCCATGCCACCCTGCCTTGGAGCCAGCTGATTATGGACTGAAACTCCTGCAAATTATGAACTAAACAAACCTTTCCCCTTTAACTTTAAGTGTTGGATAGTTTGTCTCAGTAATGAGAAAGAAAAGTAAGACAGGTAGGGTTCCAGTTTTGGAGCTTTCAATTGCACAGAAGGTCAGGCTAATTCTGCCTGAACTGTTCATCCTTCAATACTCTGGGTGTCTCTTGCTGGCCTGCTCTCAGCTCCCTAATCCTGTATATCTCTCATGGTTGTCCCTCACCCAGTCCCTGAGAACCCTGAGAGGAAGTATGCCGGTGGCTGCTCTGAGTCCAGGTTCAGTCAACCCTTAGCTAAGATGGCAGCTGGCCATGCACTCGCTCCATAGGATGCTTGGGGTGGAGGCACTCTCAGCTGTTCTAGCTCATGGTGTCCACTTCTCTGTTCCACTGGTTGCTTCACAGAGATATCAGGAGCTACCTGCCCTCACTGTGTCTTTGTAGACCTGAGCCTCCTCTCTTACCCTAATAACCTCAAGTCAGGGGTGAAGTAAAGTTTGCCACTTCCTTTTTCTGCATTGGGGTTGTCTCTTCACTTTCCCTCTGGGCTTTTATTACCTCTTCAGATTCTTCCTGGGTACCAGAGATCCATCTTCTTCATGTTTTTCTTCCTCAAATTGTTATATTCCAGTATTTGGATTCTAAATCTCAAAGAGGTTGATTTAGTGCTTTTTACCTTGCTGCTATCTTCCTGGAGGTCCTAATTTTGTTTTGTCTTTTGATAGTGCTATTTAATATATTTTGTTTTATATTCACCAAAATTTGCAAGTACATTTCCAAGCACTGATGCAGTCTATGTAGTTGATACTGCTAATGACCAAATTCAGTTAATGATGTTGAGGCCTCATAGTGTCTATAGCCATGACACATAAGGAACATTTTTAGTTTTTCCAGAGAAATTGCCTATTCTTATAAGTATAATATCAAAATATCTTCGACTATATGGTATATATATGATTTGATTAAAAAGTATGATGTTTAAATTAAAAAATATTAAAGTAAAAGATATATTGTCATTAATATCCCTCAGAATGTTCTCCAATGGTTCAAATACATGTATCCTATTATTCTTGTCACTTTCTGAAATGATACTGGAAGTCCTCTCTCAAGAATGGCTTTAGTTGCACTGTTATAGCTGCCATGATATCTTGAATTGATTTAAATTTTTACCTTCTGTAGTCACTTTGATTTTAGGGGAGAGCCAAAAGTCTATGGAGTCCCATCTGGTGAATAAGTGGAAGGGGATACAACACAATGTGTTTATGAACCTTTTTGTTCCTATTGGATGAGCAGCATTCACCTCATAAACACCCTCATAAAAAAAAGACTTCCAGATCTGCTTCAGAAAGTGGCAAGAATGGTGGGATAAACCTGTTTGAAGCAATGGGTTAAATTCTGAGGGAAATTAGCAATAATACATATTTTAGTGTAATAAAGTTTTATAATATTTAAACATTCATTGTTGTATTTTGATCACATCTCATATAAATATTTAGATAGGGAAATACATATTTGTGTGTATACCTGTATCTCTATAGGTGTCTATAGAGACATTTAATAGTAGAATCTTTAGAGCTATAAGAACAGAATTTGACTGAATGAGGTCAAAGTGTCCTTCAGTTACAGCAGAAGTCTTGCAGGTTTAAATTATTTACACAAGCCAGGGAGATAGATCATTGTTCCTTCTATAACATTCTTCAGTTTGACTTTAAGAGGAAACAATTAAAAATGGTCAGTAAATTCTAAAAGGACTGTTTTATGGATGGCTGCACCATTAAATAAGAAAACATTACTGTGAAATGGTCTAATTGAATTCCTGGTGGTATGGGTTAACTTCACTGTTTTTCTAAAGAAAGACAATTTAAGATAGATTGGAGGATAAAAATGGTTATTAAGCTGCCGAATATTTTTGCTTTTTTGTACACCGAATGTAAGATGTTGGGTAAGCTAGTAAAAATACTTGTGAACTAAGACAAAATACAATAAAACCTTTGAAAGTTTAGCTCAGACTAGTCCCTATTCCCTTGTTTTATGGTCATCCAAAGATTGTATTCTTAATCCTTTTCAATATGCTCAATGTCATCCTTTTACTGTCCATATGCTCGGGTTCATTTGCTCACTGCTGGTCAAATCAAGGTGGCCATTTATTTTGGTAAAAAGGAAGAGGGATTTATTCAACCTACTTCTGAGGAGATGAAGGGGCCTTGTCACCAATATAACCATCTCAGTGTGTACAGGTGTGTCAGGGTCTTCCTTAGGAAAGAAGGGTGGGGTGAGGGAATACAGTGAGACAATAAACATGTCCAGACTTTTTCATCCCTTCCTGGACACAAACCTCTCCTTCCCTTCTCTGTGGACATGAAACTGGACTTTGGACTCCTGGTACCAGAACCTGCATCTTCTGTCCATTCATCTGTACTGATGTGACTAGGGCTGACAGTTCATGCTGTATGCCTGAGGAAGTTTTGAGAAACTCTGTAAAGGAAAAACAAAAACAAAAAATAAACCAAACCCTCCAAAACTTAACTTTTGAAGTTTCTTTTTGACATGCTGATTACAGTACTTCATTAAAATTGATATCAGTTCACTTCAATAGTCAATGCTTTGTGATATCTTTGTTTACCATGACACATAAAAGATAAGGATTACTTAGTGTCTTGATTTTGAGACTTTAAAAATAATGCACCCTTATGTTATTACTCTCTAGTAGAACGTGAACTTATTGATAACATGGAATTGATGAGAAACAAAATAATGAAAATAGTACAAAATTAATGCACTGTATAGCTGAATGTTACCTTGTGTGTGTGCATGTACACATTTTCATTTATCCATTGATGGCCATTTAGATTGATTCCAAATTATAGTACTGCAATAAACATGGAAGTGCAATTATCTCTTCAATAGGCTGACTAACTTTTCTTGAGATATATACCCAGTAATGGAATTGCTGGATCAAATAATAATTCTATTTTCAACTTTTGAGGAACCTACACGCCATTTTCTACAGTGGGCACACCAAATGGCATCCCCATCAACATTATATGAGATTTCCCCTTTCTCTGTGTCCTTGTCAGCATTGGCCAATTTTATCATTCTGATAATACTATCTTAACTAGGGTAAATGGTATATCTCATTGCAATATCGATTTGCATTTCCTTGATGATTAATGGTGTTGAACATTTTTTGTACATGCTTGTTCTTTTGCATATTTTCTTTTAACAAATGTCAGTTCAGATTATTTGCTCATTTTAAAAAATTGAGTGTGTGTGTATGTTTTCCATTGTGGTGAGCTCATGTATTTGTGATATGAATCCCTTGTTGAATCCAGTTTTTCCTTTTTCCTTTTTTATTTTAAAGAGGAAAAATATAAAAAATTTCAAAAGATAATAAGAGGGTGACAATGGTTAATACATTGTGTATTATTATCTTTAAATTAGATACACAGAGTACAAGATATCTGCATTTAATTGCCCAAACAACATTAGAACAAATCTTTCTTTTCAGTGAACTATGGGAAATTAGTAGTATAACTATCTTAACTATCATATATATGTGTGTTTATATATATATATATAAACATGGAAATATTTTTTCCCTTCCTTGTTTTCTCCATTTCCCCATGCCAGTTTCTCTTTCTTTTTGAAGTTTTTTTCCCCCATTTTACAATATCTATTGTAAGTTTTGGATCTTATTTTACCCTTTCATCTTCTCATGCTAGGGAAACAATGCAATGTTTATACATGTGTGTCTGGTTTATTTCATTTATGAGAATGGTTTCAAGTTGCATCCATTACTTTTAAAAGTCTTCAGTATAACCTTTTTATGCTGAGAAATACTCATTTATAAAAAGACCACATCTAAAAATATCCATTCCTCAGTTGATGGGTGTCTAGGTTGTTTCCAAGATTTAGCTATTACAAATTATGCTGCCATGAACATGGGTGCATATATATCACTGTGGTGTGATGTTTTTAATTTTTCTGGCAAGATATGCAGAAGAGGAATAGTTGGGTTGGATGTGACCTCTAATTCTAAATTCTTGAGGATTCTGCACACTGATTTCTACAGTGATTTTATCAGTCTATACTCCCACAAACAGTGGAGAATTCATCCTTTTCCCCCAAAGCCCCTCCAGCATTTGTTATTGGTTGATTTCTGGATGACAGCCATTCTTTCTGGGGTGAGATGGAATCTCAGTATTGTTTAATCTGCATTTCTGGAATGAGCAGTGATGTTGAACATTTTTAAAAATATTTATTTGCTCAAATCCTATTTTAAAAGATTTACTCCCATTTGTAGGATATCTTCTGTTAATTGTTGATTGGTGTGGTAACTTTTTCCCCCAAGATGTGAATAGATTGTTAGTTTTTGCTTTTGTTGCCTCTACTGTCACATGTGAAAAAAAAGCTTTGCTAAAACTAATCTCCCACAGCATTCCCTTATGTTTTCTTCTAGTAGTTTCATTGTTTATAGTCTTATATTTATGTTTTTGATTTTGGGTTAACTTTTGAGTAGGATGAGAGATGTCTAGATTAATTCTGTGTATGGATAGCCAGTTTTCCTAAGCAGCATTAATTGAAACTATCCTATGTTCTTGTTACTTTTATCAAAATCACCTAGCTTTGATTATGTGTATTTATTTGTGGAATCTTTATTATATTCTTTAGGTCTTTGCATCTGATTTTATGTTAACACTATGCTGCTTTGCTTACTGTAGCTTTGTAGTATGTTTTGTAGACACCAGATATTCTGATATCTCCATATTTATTCCTTTTGCCTGGAATTTCTTTGACTATTAGGGATATTTTGAATTTTAGCAGTACATTACTATTTCTTTTTTCCTTTTTTGGCCTGGTGTCTATCCTTATTCTTACTTTTATTTTCTTGGTACATTTTAGATATACAAAGTAATAACATCCTTCATAAAGAATTTGCATTTGTACATGATGCATGTTACTTCTTTTCCCCCCATTCTCCTACTCTTCCTTCAGTCCATTTTTCCTCTTTATTTACAAAAGCTTTGTTTCAATTTTTCTTTTACTCTTTCTCTTGTGCCTTCTTTTGTTTCCCTCCCTGGTTCCCTTTCTCATATGAACATTTTCTTTCCATTTTTCAATATCTATTATACATTTTGGTCCTTATTTACACTTCTCAATTCTCATAGGAGAAAAACAATGCAATATTTACACACATATCTGATTTATTTCACTTAGGAGTATGGTCTTGAAGTGCATCTTTTACTTAGGACCCCTTCTGTCTCTCTCTCAGACAAAACCTTTGTTTCTCTGAATAAATATATTGTTTTTTAAAAAAGTGCATCCATTTATATATAAATGTCTCAACTGCATTCTTCTTTATGGCAGCATTTACTTCACTATATAAAAAAAGACCTATCTTCTTTAACCATTCATCAGGTGATAGGTATTTGGCTTGTTTCCAAGATTTAGCTATTACAAACTGTGCTGATATAAACATGGGCATGCACATATTGCTATGATATAATGCTTTTAATTCTTTCAGAAAGATACTAAGAAGAGGAATAGTTGGGCCGAATGCAACCTCCAGTTGAAGTTTTTTAAAGACTCTCAACACTTATTTCCACAATGGTTGCACAAGTCTACATTCTTATCAATAGTGGGAATGGTTCTGTTTTCCCCACAACCTCGCCAGCATTTGTTATTGGTTGATTTCTTGATAATATCCACTTTTTTCTGGATTGAGCTAGAGTGTCAACATTGTTTTAGTTTGGATATCTTGAATGACCAGTATGCTGAACATTTTTCCATGTATTTATTTGCTGTTTCTACTTCTTAGTCTGAGAAATGTCTATTTTAGATACCTATTTTTAGATTGGGTCTTTCAACTTTGGGGTCTAATTTTTTTGCATTGTTTATGTATTCTAGATATTAGTCCTTTGAGAAACAGCTGGAAAAAGTTTTTTCATATTCTGTGTGTTGTCTCTTCACTCTGTTGGTGGTTTGTCTTGCTATGCAAAAGCTTTTCTAATGAGATGAGATCCTAGTTGCTGGTTCTTTGTGATAGTTTCTATACAGTCATGGTTTTGTTCATGAAGTCTTTGCCTACACTAAATTCTTTAAGAGTTCTTCTTATCCTACCTTCCAGCATATTTAGTAGTTTTGTTTTTATATATTTAGATTTTTGATCCATTTCAATTTTAGTTTATTGCTTGATGAAAGATATGGGTTTAGTTTTAATCCACATGTGGAAAAGCAATTTTTCCAGTAGCCTTTATTAAAGAGGCTATCTTTCTTCCTGTGAAGGAGGTTCCTCCTGGAACTTTTGTCAAAGATAAGGTAGCTGAGTATATCTCAAATTGTTTCTGTACCTTTTAGTCTGCTCCACTGGTCCTCAGGTTTGACTTTTTGCCAGCACCATTTTCTCTTTATTATAGTAGCTCTGTGTCATAATTTCAAGTCAGTGATTGTGATGTCCCTGCCTTGTTTTGCTGGCCAGAATTCTTTCACTATTCTATGTCTCTTCTGGTTCCAAATGAATTTTATGATTGTTTTCTCTAATTCTGTGAGTTATGCAGTTGGTATTTTTATCAGGATTGCATTAAATCTGTATCACAATTTTGGAAGGATGGCTATTGTTACTATATTCATTCTTCTTACCTTTTTCTTTTTCTCTATTTTTTTAACTTTCATTCCTGGGTTGATGCTTGTAAATTTTTTATGGAAAATAGTTTTACTGCTAGTATTTAGAAACCTTAGGAAATTACTTCTCAGAGGTGTCTTCCAGATGTATCTGGCTTTTGCCTCTGTTGCAAGATCTTAGCTCTTCAATTTATTGGGGATGAGATGCTGCCTGCTTGCTCAGCCCCTGCTTGTTTTGCACTTCTTATAGTATTATATATGATTCTTAGGCAATCTGTCTGAGTATACCAGGAAGATATACTGATTAGAATAATTTTGTCTCCTTGGCTAAAGTGGTGCAATTAACAATAAGAATAGCATCAAACACAGCCCAGAAAATGACAAACTTTGGTAACTAATAATTTCCTGCCATTAACCATAAGAAATAGATTTGTGGTTATAAAATAAAATCTAAAATGAACTAGAAAGCTATATACAGTAAATAAGCCCTCCATATGGTGATTTTTACCCTCAAGGGAGAAAATTTACAAGAATTTTGGGGAAAAGAGAGAAATAGAAGAGGAAGAGATTAGAAATAATACTGCGGGGAAAAAAGAAGATTATGCAAACTGTGAAACTGGTGAAGACAGAACGGGGAGAAGGAGGAAACAAAAACAAGAACAGAACAGAAAAACAACAAACTAGAAACACTGTTCACACTCATATAAAAACATGAACTAACAAGAAAAATAAAATAAAAGTGAAAACAAGGAAAGAGAGAAAAAAGAAAAAGAAACAAAGAAAAGAAATACCTACTTCAGGCATATCTCTGCTTTCACTGATAGGCAGTATGGAAGGAGAGAATCAGATCTGAGTTGATTAATCTCACCAAGCTCTCTGTGACTTTACAGTGGTGTAGTGGATAATTCCAGCAAGCCTGTACCTTTGGTTCCACTGAAGTTCAGGCTGTGTTCTGGCCTCAAGGCTAGAATCTAATTTGTTCAGCTTGTAACTCTCCATGTGCTTACTGCTGGCTTGAATTTGGCTTCCTGCCAGCTGGAACTCAATGCCCTGATCTGCTAACTTAAACTTGGAAATCTCTGAGGCTTGCCAGCTTGCAGCTGTTCTGAGAGCTCACTTGGCCCCTCTCCAAGATGGCCAATTGCCCTCTCCTGGGAGATGTCTGAACCTGAATAACTCCACAGTCACTGCAGGCCTCTGTGTCCACTGCTCCATTCTGCCGGTGTGTTTCTCTGTGGGGGCCTCTGGGATTGCCAGCAGTCATTGTGCATCTGCAGGTTTGAGCTGCCCATCCCGTGCAGTGAGTTCATGCTCAGGGACAAAGCACCATTTGCCATCTCCTTTTTTATTGAAGTCTCACTCTTTGTTGTCCCTGTGGGCTTCAATTCTTGATTCAGATCCTTCCTGGGACCTGGAGATCCACTTTCCTCCTCTGCCTCACATTGCTATATTTGCAGAGAGGCTCTTTCTGTGCTGCTCACCACTGTTGCATCTTCCCAGAAATCTGTATTTCTACTTCTGTAAGGCACTGATGTTTTTTTCTAGAGATTACACTGAATCTATAGATATTTTAGGACTTATTAATATTGTAATGTTGCTTACAATATGCTAGCATAGGAATTTCCTTCCATGTTTTACTATCTTTTAAAATTTCTTTCATCAGTGTTTAGTTTTCTCTGTAAGAATTTGATACCTTTGAACAATTTGTTATCAGTTTTTCTATTAGTTTTTCACTTTTTCCTGTGATCTGGAATAATTTCTTTGACAAGAGCTTTAAATGTTCATTGATTAAGTAGAGTTGATCCTATTAAATCAACTCTATTTTTTTTAGAGTAGAATACATTCATTGAGAAAAAGAAAGCTATGGTCCAAGAGAGAGACAGAAGGGGTCCTGAGTGGGTTGCCCAACTCTATTCTTTTAATGGAGATAATTGTAAAACTTCTTTTAAACATTTCTCTATTGTGTAGTGATATGTCTCTTTGATGCAATTTTGATAATTTCCATTTTTCTAAAAATTTATCTGGTTTAGGGATAGTTTAAAAGTTTACTTTTGTTCAAAGAGGAGGCAGAAAGAGGAGGAGATAGAGATCTTTAGTGTAGAAGTAGGCCAGGCCTAGAATGGAATGCTTTTTTTTGTCAGTTGGGTTAGGTATTAGATTATTTTATTTTAAAGGGAGTAAAAGTAAACAAAACAAAGCAGAATAAAACCAGTCAAGACAAAACATTGAATAAAACAAAACAATAAAGCAGAATAAAACAAAACAGTGAAAACAGTATTGGATTTTGAAAACAAGACAGAAAGAAATCCCCCATATTTGCTATGCTGCATATTGTTATCCTCTTAATTGATGCTCAGACTATTGGCCTTAGACCTGCAAAGTCAAACAATAAAAGCATAAAGCATTAAGTTGTTTTTGTACTACAGTTGCTATCAACTTAGCCTGTCCTCTGAATCAGCTGGTTGTTTATGGGAGTGTGTGTGAGTGTGTTCTTCTCTCCCAGCCTGAATGCCTGTTGGCTCATGGGAAGGGTGAATTGGCTTCTTGTTACTCTTCCCAGGCCTAGCATGGCAACCATTGACCCACAGGAAGGGCAAATTTGCTTATTTAACCTCCTGGGTGCTGTGTGGCTTGTGCTGGCTCATGGAAAGGGCAAACAGTTTTCTTGTTACTCCTTCCAGGCCCAGTATGGTTTCTGCCAACTCATGGGAAGGATGAATTGGCTTGTTTCTCCTTCTGGGCCCTGTATGGCTTGCACTGGCTTATGGGAAGGGCAAACTGGATTCTTGCTACTTCTTCCAGGCCCAGCATCAAATATTAGATTATTTTATCTTTTGAACTTAATATTCAAAGCATTATTACTGCAGATATAAAATATTTATGAATATTGAAATCTTAGCATATGAGTGCTTCAGTCTAACTGCCTCCTTTTTTATTTAAAGAGAAAAAAACAGGAAAAAGGTGGAAATATTACAGAATTTCAAGAAAAGAAGATAAACAGTAAGAAATCAATAGTTGATAAATTACATACTGTTCTTTTAGAAATAGTTATTCAAGTTACAAAATGAAAGCACACAAAGTGGACACTCAAACAGTGAGAGTGCAAACAGATCTGTTCAACAATCCAACAAGAACCTAGAAATATGGTCATCAATCCCACACACCTAAACATACATGCAGCTATATCTTTTATAGTGCTTCCTATTTCCTCTTTTTTTACAATAGCAATTATACACTTTTAAAAATTTTACTTAGAGAAAAAAAAACAAAACAGAAAAAAGGATAGCAAAAATACAGAATTCTAAAAGAAAGAAAGAAAAAGGAAAATGAGAAAAAGCCCCACTAAGAAATCAGTAATTTATAAATTATATACTGTCATCCTGGATGTAGTTAAAGGGTGCATAGTAAATATTTAAACAGTCAGACTACAAACAGTTATGCTCAAAAATCCCACAAATATTCAGCAATATGGTCATCTATTTTACACACTCAAGCATACATGCAGTTATATCCCTTAGAGCCCTTTCTTTTCCTCTCATTTTTACAATAGCAGTTGCACATTTTGGTTTTATTACACTTGTAGTTCTTATTTACTTTTTACACTAGAGACGCAATATGATATTTATAAATATGATTCTTATTTATTTCACTAACGAGGATAGTCTCAAGTTGTCTCCATTTACCTATGAAGGCCTCAAGATCATCCTTTTTTAAAGCTGAGTAACATTCCATCGTATAAAAATGCCACATCTTCTTTATCCACTCTGCAATTGATGGGCATCTTGGTTGTTTCCAGGATTTAGCTATCAAAAATGGTGCAGCTATGAACATGGGTGCACATATATCACTGTGGTATGAACTTTTCAGTTCTTCAGGGAAAATACCCAGGAGGAGAATAGCTGGTTTGAATGGGGCTTCCAATTCTGGTTTTCTGAGAATTCTCCATATGGATTTCCATAATGGTTGCACCAGTCTACATTCCCTCCAACAGTGGAGCAGTGTTCCTTTTTCCCCGCAGCCTCACCAACATTTGCTATCAGTTGATTTCTTGATAGCAGCAATTCTTTCTGGGGTAAGGTAGAATCTCAATGCTGTTTTAATTTGCATTTCTCGAATGACCAGTGATGGTGAACATTTCTTCATGTATTTATTTGCCATTTGTATATCTTTCTCTGAGAACTGTGTGTTCATCTCAGATGCCCATTTTTGGAGAGGATCTTTGGATTTGGGGGACTTGATGTTTTTCAATTCTTTATATATTCTGGACACAAGTCCTTTATCTGAGGGGTTGCTGGTTGAAATTCTTTTCCACTCTGTGGGTTTTCTTTTTACTCTGTTGGTGATTTCCTTTGAAGTGCAGAAACTTTTCAATAATATGAGATCCCATTTGTTGATTCTTTGAAGTGTTTCCCATGCAGTTTGCGTTTTGTTCATGAATTCTCTGCTTACCCCTATGTCTCCAAGACTTCTACCTACCTTGTCTTCCAGTAGATTTAGTGTTTCTGTTTTAATATTGAGGTCTTTGACCCATTTAGACTTTAGTTTTGTGCATGGTGATATGCATGGATCTAGTTTCAGTTTTTGGCATGTAGAGAGCCAATTTTTCCAACACCATTTATTAAAGAGACTATCCTTCTTCCAGTGGACATATTTAGCCCCTTTGTCAAATATCAGGTGGCTGAGTGTCTTTGTAGTTGTGCTTACATCTTCTAATCTGTTCCATTGATCCTCAGGTCTATTTCTTTGCCA